>PVJH01011279.1:0-69626 GCA_004026705.1 Nesogale talazaci | reverse complement strand
CTTCTGGTGGAAGTAGGAGGCCCAGCCTTGCTCCTGGTGAGCTGCTACTGGATTTGAACCGCCAACCCAGTGGGCCGCAGTCCCACACAAAACCACTACACCACCAGGGTTCAGTCCAGTATGATTTTCTTTACATGGAGTGGTAATTTATATTGAAACCAGAGTCATTTTCTTTATTCATAAGTTCTTCAAGTCCTCTGTATTTTCAGCAAGTAAAGTTGTGACATTTGCATATTGCACATGGTGATTATATATTTGTATAAATATAAAATTATAAATAAGTTTCAGTTATACATTGTTAGGAATTGAAAAGAATTTACCTGTGAAACAATGTTTGTATGCTGATTTTTGTGGGGGGGGGGCATCACTGGTGGGAGTAGGAGGTCCAGTCTTTGCTCCTGTGGAGCCGCTGCTGGAATTGAACCTTCATCCCAGTGGGTCACGGTCCTATGCACGACCACTACACCAGCAGGGCTCAGCTTGTATGCTGATTTAAAAGAAGTTTTCTCCTTAGATAGTCACAAATTGTTCAATTGTTAATATAGTTAGGCATTCTGTCATTTAATGAGGTAAATTTAAAGATTTGTTAACATATAAATGATATCAATGATTAGATGAAATAGTATTTACATATATTTTATTGAACTTTGATCGACTACATTAGGACATTGAATTAAAACTTCATTAAAAGGATAATTAATCTGATGTGTCTTTTAGCAATACAGAAGTAGATATTTTGAAAACAATGAAATGATTTAAAATTAAAACAGTAAAAATTATGAACATATTGCAAAATGTGAATTTCATTCATAATGTCCTTTTAAAAGATGTTTTCATGTTGCAATGATTAAATGTTTGCTTGCTAAGATAAAGGTGCATAATATAATCCGACAGCTAATCCTTGGAAGGGAGAAGGATAGGACAATCTGCTTCTATTTAGATTATAGCCTTGAGAACCACATAGGGTAAGTTCTAATCTGTCCTAGTGGGACACTATGAGTCACAAATGACTTGAAAGCCACAGATGCTAATTGTTTATTCAGGAGAAAATAACCCCTGCTGTGCTGGTATAGATATAACAACATGCATACTATTTCTATACTTTTCGCATTTGCAATTTATCAATTCATCAATTCATGCAATTAATTAAATTCATCAGCCTATATGATCACCACCACTACTCATTTACAAAGTTTTCAACACCTTGTACAGAAATTTAATTTAAAAAATGCTGCTGCATTTCCCCTTCTAATCTAACCTTGGTAACCTTCCTAAATTTTACTCTCTTTGCATTTGCATATTTCTTTGAGAACATACAATATTTGTCCTTTCCTTTCAGATTTATTCCTTTCAACACACTGTTTTCAAGATTCATCTGTGTCGTAGCTGTAGCAGAAGTTAATTCTTCTTTATAATTGAATTATATTCCATGGCTTTACTACATTTTGGTTATACATTCATCCGGTAAAAGAGTACTTGAGTTATCTCCACCTTCAGGATATTGTGAGTAATGTTTCAATAAACATTGTTGAGCAAGTAGCTGTTTAATTCCTTGTTCTTTGTTTGTTTGCTGAATGCATATATATACGATTGCTGGATCACATGATAATTCTACAGCAATTTTTTTTAGAATCTGGAATATTTTTCCACTAACAGTGCATAATTTTACAATTCTGCTGAGAATGAATGGAGATTTTAATTTCTCTGCATTCATTTTGTTTTGAATTTTTCTTATCAGAGCCATAATATATTAGATTAGTGGTATCTCATTAGGCTTTTGATGTTTATTTCTCTAATAACTTCTAGAGTATTGTTTCTTCATATTCTTTTCTACAATATTTTATTTAGGGGAAGAAATGTCTTACTTGATGTGGAAGTTACATAATCTGTTGTCAATGGGAGATTAAGAGTGAAGGGGTGGAGTTTAGCCTGTCAATCAAATTGCAGCTTACTGACCTCACTTGCAGGCACTAAGGAGTTAAATAGCTTATGGGAGGCAGGACACACACACACCCACCCACACACACTCCTTCGGAGGCATTCCTGTTGAAAAGACAGGAGCTACACTAGAGCCTGGAGCTGAAGGAGACACATAGAGATCCTTGCTAGCACTGAGATGCTACTGCTGCCACTGGATCCATAAGACTTTCCACCCACTGGCCTGTGATCTTCCTCCATTCAACATCATTGTATGTGTTCCATGAGTCACAAGGGACACTTACAGATTGGTATCACACATTTGGGCTAATAACATATCTGAACTGGGCTGGGATATTTTCTTAATATTCATTTTCTCTGGCTTATAAAGCTTTTTCTCATACAAATATGAATGTCTCTGAATTTGTTTCTCTAGTCTACCTGGACTAATACACTTGAATAAGCAATCTTTAAGACTCTGAGAGTTTATAAGGACTTTTTAATTTTTATTGTATTGTATGGTCTTCTGGATTTTTTTTTTTTTGGAGCTGATGGATTCTTTCTAGTTTTCTTTTTCATTTATTTTGTCAGATTATACTTGTAGTACTTTCCTGAGTTTGCCTCTCTGTTTTCGCCCCTTACTTCTGCACCATTTTTCCTCAATTTATGAAAAGCTGCTGATGATCACTCTTCTGAAATCCCTCAATTTATTCTTTCTGTTTCTGTATGTATGTCACTCATCCAGTGCATCACTTCTTATTTATCATGGGCACTGAAAATTTCCTGTGGTTTCTAAGACATGATATTACTTTTATATTTGAATCTTGGTTGGTCAGGTGATATCAGAATACATAGTATTTCTTGTGCACTTCCTGTAGCCTTGGAATATTCAAAAGCTTGTCTTGAAATAGCCAGTTGTGAGCAAGGATTGATGACAAGGGAAGGTAAAATACTATTTCTTAGTAATGACCTAGTGTCAAGATAGACCAGCTCCTGTGGTTCAGAAGGCATTTGCTGATGCCTCATAAAGCATTAACAGCTAACAGCTGTCTTGAAAAGAAGAAGGCAATACCCTACACACTTTGCGCACATACAGGAACCCTCTTTGCTGAATCTGTGTCCCAGAGATGAGAATCGCTGAGCAGGGTTTAGGGTGAGTTTGAATGAACTGTTTTTACCAGGAGCAGAAGACAAGTCAGCTGTATCTTCTTAAGCCCTGGGACGAACTATGGATGATCAGTACATTTTAGACTCTCACCCTAGCTTAATTAACTTGGCCCAGCCTCACTGTAAGTTCACAAAAGCTCATCCTTCCCTTGGCTTCCCCATTCCATGTGTGCTGGAGACAGGATATCCGTATCTTCTGATTACATATTAGAGTAAGTCTCTGATCCCTGGCTGACGTGGCGTCCAGTTGTCCACTCACCTTTCCCCCTCTTCAGATGCCTTGGATCAAACATTGGGAGAGGAGGCCTCCTGGGGGCCTCAAGAGTTGGGGGCAGTCAACAGTTGCCCTCATTCCAGGCCTTCTTGCTTAGACTTCCTTCCTCTGAACTGCTACACTGTGTCGAGTTCAGATTTCAGTTCTACTGGGACAGTTCAGAACTCATGCTTGCATGTCTTCCACTTAAAAAAGGAAAAGAAAATAATTTCTCAAGAAGGGTGATTACAGACTTATTGTGTAGCCATGTGTGTGTTCCTCATTTATGATCTATAGCTATTTAAAAATCTTAAGGAAGCACTATACCATTTCCCATAGTGGTTGTATTATTTTTGCTGTGCTCCCAGCTGTATATAATCTCTCTCTACACACAAGTCATTGTTTTTTTTCTTTTCTTTCTATGTGTTTCTAAATTTAAAAATTTGCTGTTACTGCTTGTGTCAAATATCTCAGTGATGTTTGAGATAACTTATTTTTATTTATATTTTGCATCTCACTAGTGACTAGCGGTCATGAACGTTTCCTGATATGTTTCTTGGTGATGTGCCCATTCATGTCTTTTGTTTATTTTTTCAAATGAAATTGTTTCAAATGAATTATTTTTTCAAATGAAATTTCTACTGAAATTTGAAGTTTTCTTTGTATTTTAGAGTTCTAAGTCCTTGTCAGATAAACCCTTGCCTAACATTGCTTCTCAATCTGTAGAAATTCTCACACTTTTGTTGGGGTCATATTCATCTAGCTTATTTTTGGATGACTGTACATATTTTAATATGTTTGATAGACTATTTATTCCTAAAATTAAGGCCCCTACATTGTCCTTATTTTTTAAAATAATATTTAGAGTTTGGGATTTTATATTTAGTTCTTAGATTTATATTGAAGTGGTTTTTGTATGCTGTAGAAGTAGGAAATTGCTTCATTTCAAATGAATGGACTTGTAAGTTTGGCGTCACCACATTTTAAAGAGCTTACCTCTTACCCATTTCATTTACTTCAGCCCTTTGTCAAAGATCATATGTCAATAGGTAGATGAGTTTACTTCTGAATCCTGGGCTATGTTCCATTCTTCAATTTTTTGTTATTGTACCATAACTAGAGCGTTTTGACTTTAAGTAGGTTTTAAGATCAGGAAAGGTAAATTTTCATATTTTGTTGACCTTCTTCAAGTAGTGTTTGCTTATTCAGGGTCAGTTGCATTCTGATACAAATATGGTAAATACATGGATTTTTAAAGAACATTGATGATGGGAAAGCATCATGGTAGAATCTGAGAAAGAATGGATAATATGTGGTAGTCATAGAAGTCTTTGGATGGCCAAAATAAAATTTCAGCTATCAACTATAGTGTGCATATTTCAAACCCACACAGATGTAAATATAATAGTCGGTAGACTTACGAATTCACTTCTTAAGGGTCCTATGAAGCAATTCTTGTCTCTCTGGAAGTGGTAGCCATGAAGCTATGAATAGAAAGGAACTGGAAGGTCATTAAAACAATGATGAGCAGGTTGACTTGCAAATTTCATCTAGAAAAGATCAAAAGATTGTCCCTTTATTGAGAATTACCCTAGTTAAGTTGAGTGAGGGATAAAGTCCCAATTTTCAAATGCAATTGTGTTTTGGTGAAAGAATAAACTCCCAAAATTTCCTATTCTACTATTTATGGTAAATATATAGTGATTTTGAAAACACTAAATTTTGTAAAAAGCTCTCACACTAACTTTGCTTTTTCTACCTTTATAAACCCAAACCTGCTGGGAACAAGTGGACTCTGGTGTATTGCATCCCGATAAGAGAGAGTAAAATCACACCTGTAACAGTTGCAGAGCAGCTGATGAGTTTGAACCATTTTTGTTGTGGTGGTGGTTTTTTAAATAGTTCTATTGGGGGCTCACACAACTTTTATCTCTATCCAAACATACATCCATTGCATGTCAAGCACAATTGTGTATTTGTTGTCATCATCATTCTCAAAACATTTGCTTTCTACTTAAGTCCTTGGAATCAGCTCCTTGTTTTCCCCTAACTCTCTGCCCCACTCCTTCATGAATATTTAATAATCTATTATTATTTTATCATGTCTTACATTATCTGATGTCTCCCTTCACCCACTTTTCTGTTTTCCATCCCTCAGGGAGGAGGCTATATATAGGTCCTTATAATCGGTTCTTCCTTTCAACCTTCCCTCTACCCTCCCAATATCACCATCCTCACCTCTGGTCCTGAAGGAATCATCTGTCCTGGATTCCCTATGTTTCTGGATCCTAACTGTAGCAATGTACATCCTTTTGTCTGGCAGAATTTGGAAGGTAGAATCAGGGTCATGATAGAGGGGGCAATTACACATTTAAGATCTAGAAGATAGTTTTATGTTTCATCATTTCTATGCTGCACCCTGACTGGCTCATCTCCTCCTTCTGTAAGGGGATGTCCAATTACCTTCAGATAGACTTTGGGTCTCTAATCCATACTCACCCTAATTTACAATGATATAAATTATAGTTCTTTGATGCCTAATACCTGATCCTTTCGACATCTCATGATCACAAAGGCTGATGTGCTTCTTCCATGTGGACTTTATTGCTTCTGAGCTATATATCCACTTGTTTACCTTTAAGCCTTTAAGACCCCAGACACTATATCTTTTGATAGCCGGCCATCATGAGTTTTCTTCACTACATTTGCTTATGCCCACGTTTGTCTTCAACAATCATATTCCTGATATGATTGAGCACACAATGATATGCTATTTTTGTTTTTTGATGCCTGATATTTGATCCCTTTGACCTCTTGTGGTCACACAGGTTGGTGTGCTACTTCCTTGTGAGCTTTGTTGCTTCTGAGCTGGATGGTCGCTTGTTCACCTTCAAACCTTTAAGTCCTTGGACACTATCTTTAGAGAGCTGTGCACCGTCAGCTTTCTTTCCCACTTTTGCTTCAGTGGTTGTGTTGGGAAGGTGAGCATCATGGAGTGTCCATTTAATAGAACAGTGTTCTTGCATTGAAGTACTTGAGTGGAGGTCCAATGTCTATCTGCTGCCTTAATACTACCATAAATACATACACATTATACATGGACATTGCAACAGTTTCTTGTCTTTGATTATCATTGTGTATCCAGTTCTCTTTCCTTTCAATAAACAAGATTATGTAATTTGCGTATACCATATTATGGATGAGTGGTTTTCCAGCCTTTATGCCTCTTCTTCTTCACATATTCTAGTTTCATGGATTGTGTGTTTACTATAAGATGAAGTAAGCATGGTGAAAAGAGTCTGATATACACCTTTCTTGCTTTTAAACTATGCAGTAATTCTCATTTGACACACAAGGATATTGGTCTAACCATCTCTCTTTAACTCTCTAACTTCCACCAAATGACCTTTTCCTGATTTAAGTGAAAAAAAATGTTATGGGAAGACATAAACAATAGTTAGTTGTAGAGATTATTATCAAGATTAATTGTGATTTGTTTCCTGCTATGTATAAAATTAACTTTCCCATAAATAGGAACTGAGATTACTACCAGCAAGAGAGAAGACCTGGGAATGAAGTATGAATTTCTGACCTTGGTATTTCTGTACATTGGATGTCCATTTCTATGTTAGGTGTCTATCTTTCAAATTTTTTGGTATGCACAAGTAAACTACCAGCATTATATCACTTTGATGAAATATCTTTTTTGGGAAGGCATCAGTGCCCTCTGGTGGTTGTGGGAGCTACCCAGCCTTGCTCCTGGAGATTAGAACCAAGACTATGGGCCGCAGTCCCGTACTCAACCACTATGCCACTGGGGCTCAGCCTGTTGAAATATCTTAATTTGTGTTCCATCAATTCCTGGATCTTTGAATTTTGCTATTGAATTCAATATAGATTGGACTCATTCTTTTAACACCGTTGACTTGTAATAACGTGCCATCTATTGAAATAACTACATGTTGGTCAGTTATTTTTGTACAGTAATTATGAATATTCATTTCATGTTCTTTTGATGATTTCAGCACGTCATTCAATCTTTGCTAGACTTCACTATTGTAACTCAAGGTTTTAAATTTTACTTCATTTCTTTAATTTTCTAACTTCACTTTATTTTATTCACTTTATTCACTTCATTTTAATACCTTAGTACCTTGATTTCCTGAGCGACTATTTGAAACCTTCTATTCCACTCGTTTGCATCATTTTGTCTGTGCTTAATTGCTATATATTCTAGAGCAAGTTTCTGCTTCTCTTACGACTTTGACGTTCATCATATTCTTTTTGTTTTGTTTTGTTTTGTGTTTTTTGGCATCACTGCCCTCTGGTGGTAGAAGTAGGAGGCCCAGCCTTTGCTCCTGTGGAGCTGGAATTGAACCTCCATCCGAGTGGGCCGCAGTCCCGTGCACAACCACTACCCACCAGGGCTCAGCCATTATATTCTTGAGATTTCCCGTGTGCAACTTCAAGTTCATGCTGAAGAAAATTAAAACAAGTCTATAAGAACAAAAGTACACTCAGAAATTTGTCATTTTTGTGAAAATATTGTGAGTTTACATTTCTCTACCTACAGGTGTAGCTATTTAATTCCTATGCATTCCACATGAGAGACCAGAATATACATACATTATTCTTCATGATTTATCTCCAACCTATTGTCGCCTCTTTGCATATTATAGGTTTAGTCAAATGACATCATTGTTTTAAATTGGGATCAATTTCTTAAGTATATATTATACTATACTGACTGCTTTAAGAAGTTCTGGTAACATAATGTATTGAACTGAGTAATATACGAGCCTCACAAACTAACAGCTGCTCTGTGGAGGCGGTTGATGCTGTTCTCTGCAGTCAAGATAACTACCTCTATTCTGCTTAATCCAAACAGAAACCAGCCCTCAGACTCACTGCCATCACAGAATGGATGCTTCAGAGACCGTCACTTTTCATGGGACTAGAAACCCTCCTCCTTCTCGCAGGGGGATTCTAACGGTTTTGAGCTGCTGCTGGTATGGTGAGGAGCCCACTGCGCAAAGCACTACGCCACCAGGGATCCAGTACTCTGTAGCGTCTCTGAGAGACAGAATCAACTAACTGGCCGTGAGCCTGTTTGCCTGACTTCTTTTCCTCCATCAGTAATGGTTTCGTTTTTTGTTTTGTTTTGTTTAATCTTTCACAAATTTGCACAAATTCTCCTGCATCTAAATTTTATTTCTTCTAAGGGTTTTACAGTCACTCTTTCCAGTGCTCATTACCTATAACTCCCAGTGTCAATGTTTCCGTTCAAGAAATTAAACAGTCTTTGATCCTTACAATGAAAAATACATATTTCTTTTCATTTTCACCCCCCTCACTCCCACATATTTCTTTACATAAGTGTTATTTAGTTTTTTTTTATAAATTATGATCAGGGAATTATAATAAATTATGCTTGGAAATTCATAAACATTTATATCTTAGTAAATTATGAGCAGAAACAATATGTCCATTGCACATTTATGTTTTATATCACTTTAAAATTCAGTAGCTGCACAGTGTGTGAAGTACAATTGTTAGTAAATGTGCATTGGAGGCAAGAGAATGAGCGTGAAGTTAGGGACCTGGACTCCTGTGTGTTTGAGTAAAGAAGTGGTAAGAGCGCTGTGCTGCAAACGGAATGCTGGGCAGTTTTAAACCCCAGCAGCAATTCAGGAGTGAGACTGGGCTTTCTAATTCCATTAAACAGTTACAGACTTCTAACCCTCCAGGGGGTTCCCTATGACACAGCCTGGAATTAGTGCTTCTCAGAAGGCAATTATGAAAGCAAGTGAGTGAATCAAAGATAAGACAGTTGAATATAAAGATGGAATACCTGTTTTGTGGAGTATTCCAGAGAAAATGGTAGTGAGACTCTCAAAGTTAGAGGAAATATGAAGGTAGGAATTTTCAAAACTAGGTCGTGCAGATTCGATGAGAATTGGAATGGTGATAATTAAAAATAGCCTCCTCATTCTTTTTTCCTGAAAAACATGAGTGTAGGATTTCAACTGCCTCAAAAATATTCCAATATACAAAAATGCCTGCCAGTCCAACATGTACTACAAACATATATTTAAAGAACTTTTTGTTTGCTGTTTGAAATATTAAGTTGTTGCAACATTACTATTATTCATTTGTGCCTTTTAATCAGAAAATATGTTATATATTTTCTTTTAGGTACATATTAACATAGGAATACAAGCATTATTTTATTAGTATTGCATATCAAGGTCTAAAATCTGGTTGACAACAGAGAAAAAAGACAAAATACATTAAATTATATACATTCCACACAATTGGATACTGTTTGCTCATTTTTGTTTTCTTTCTGAAGACTTCTTGTTAATTCTGCATGATTTGACTGTGGTATAAAATATTTTCTAATTAAAGAAGGAAAACCAACCTGGAGTAGACAATCGAAGAATCACAGAAATGAGGTAGCACAACTTACACAGTTATAACTGCATGTTTCCTTTGTGAACACGTACTAAAGGCTTCTGCTTGTGGTGGACTGGAAACAAGCAATGTCTATGAGGGTCTCAGGTGTATGCCAGATCCCAGTCTCCTGTCACTCTTTTTTGTTTCTGAGTATCTTTCTCTCCTGCTTCTGACCAAACCTGGTACAACCAGCAAACTCTATTGCCACTCAAACCAAATGAAACCTTACTGATTGATCCAGTTTCAACTCATGGCAGCCCAAACGTGACAGAAATGAAATGAGGTTCATAAGTGTTCTTGTTTGTGATTTTTATGGAAATAAATCACCAGGACTTCCTCTCCCCTCTCCCTTCTTCCCCCAACCCCTCCTCTTTCTTTCTTTCTTTCTTTCTTTCTTTCTTTCTTTCTTTCTTTCTTTCTTTCTTTCCGTCTTTCTTTCTTTCTTTCTTTCTTTCTTTCTTTCTTTCTTTCTTTCCTTCTTTCTTTCTTTCTTTCTTTCTTCCTTCCTTCCATCCTTCCTTCCTTCCTTTCTTTTAATTTTTTTATGTGGGGACATCACAGCCCTCTGGTGGGAGTAGGAGGTCCAGCCTTGCTCCTGGAGAGCTGCTGCTGGATTTGAACCACCAACCCAATTAGCCACAGTCCCACACACAACCACTATGCCACTGGGGCTCAGCCCTTTTCTTTCTTTCTTACCACTGGTGTGTTCACACTACCAGCCATTCAGCCAATAATCAAGAGTAAACCGTTTGTACCACCTAGAAAATCTGCTTTTCAACAGTTGAAGGTTATTGCTTCAGTTGCTCCTCGTATTACTAGTTCTGAGACGAATACATGAGTAATTTGGTGCTAACTGGATTTAAAATTTAATCTCAGGGACAAGCCAAAGCAAATATAACCTAATAATTTTGTTTTTGTTTTTTTCAGGGGGGCATCACTGCCCTTTGGTGGTCGTGAGAGAACATAATAATTTTATGTTGTTGTTTGCTACCTTGCAGTCTGCTTTATGGTGGCATCATACACTAAAAGACAGGATACTGAATTGACAATCTGTTTTCATTCAGACCATTAAGATCTGTAACTATTTGTATGGATTGAATTTTGGAATAAACTTCTAGGTTTCCTTCTTCATCTTTGTCTGGAAAGCATCATTTATAGCTCTTCAGCGTCACAGCAAAATAAAAACTGACACTGAAAGAAAGGTGCTTGTGAGGAAGAGACATTAGTTGGCAAGTCTTGCATGTAGGGTGAGAATTCTACCAATAAGGAACTGATACATCATAAACAAAATAAAGATACCACTCATCAATTATTACATATATTTTGGTGTATCATTTACATATTAATATCCACCACTGTGACAATGTGAGTCAGGTTTTATTTACTCTGTCAAATAGGTTCACCAAATGACAGAATTGATTTGATAGTAGTGTGTTTTGATCTGATTTCAAGACTGCAAATCTTAACTTCTTCAATAAAGTGCACAAATGAATATCCATTTAAGAATGCACACAAGGATCTCAACAGATGTGTGTTTTAATTTCCTTTGAGATGCTAACAATAAACCCTGTGGTTCGCCATCTCTTTGACCATATGATTGGTTTATACCAACACAACACCAAGATGGAAATGAGGTAGAGAAACAGATTTACCTCATAGCATGGAGACTTCAGAGTCTGAAAATGTTTTATGTCTCTACTATTTGTATTACCAACATTAAGTTGCTCTCACTTCTCTTAAAAAATGGAGGAGGATTATTCCTAACCACTATATAATTATTAATTAGTTAGCAAAAAAGATAATTTTATATTGACAATAGAGTGCTGTCAATCAACCAATAATAAATATCTGGTATTAACACTTTCTTTTTGAGAAACATATAGATTTTTTCCAAGTGCCTTACATACTAAGATATCTTAACCAAAGAAAATTGGCAGTAAATACTTCTTTTTTCTAAATGTTGTGGGAATCTGCTTAGGCTAATCCTACATAACTCATCTTCCAGTGATCTTTCTAGCTATTAGAGAGAGAGATTCATAAGGATTTATGAAGTTGCAAAACTGGGTTGTGTAGTTGATAGGAGCTCTCAGGGTGTAGTTGGTTACACCTTAGGCTGCTAAACACCAGGTCAGTAGTTTGAATTACTAGACCTCTCAAAGGTAATAAATGAGATTTTATATTCCCATAATTATTGACAGCCTTGACCACTAACAGGCACATCATATTTACAGCATATGCATGTGCTGTATTGCTCTTTGAGTACCTTTTGGGAATTTACAGTATTCTCTATCACTCTTGATATCTCTGACCTTTTCTATTCCATTTCCTCCACACTGTGAGTCTACCAGATCTTTTCAATTTTTTTTGGGGGGGGGGGCTCATTATTACACTGTGGCCTTTAAGTAAAGTCAGTTAATACATGTTTGCTCTTCACTTTAAAAAAAAATGGGGGGGGCATCACTGCCCTCTGGTGGTGGGAGTAGGTGGCCCAGTCTTTGCTCCTGGAGCAAAGTGGAGCTGCTGCTGGAATCGAACCTCCATCCCAGTGGGCCGCAATCCTGCGCACAACCACTATGCCACCGGGGTTCAGCCCCTGCTCTTCACTTTTAATGAAGAAATTACCCATTGTTGCCTGATATTTCTTATTTTGAAGATTTATTTAATATATTTTCCATATTTAAATACTTTGTACAGGAGGTCTCTGTTACTCCATCTTTATAGAAAACCTTTCTTATGCCTTAAAGATGGATACAATTTTCACCATTTTTAAAAATGTGACATTATTCCTGATAAACTTTTTGGCTGGCAATAGAGAAAGAAAATTGCTTGACCTTCTACAATTGTTCTTACCTGCCGGACCAAGCAACCAATGCTTGAATTTTGATAATCCTTAAATATATGCTGTTAAACATATTCTTTTGTACCTGAGAAATAATCACTGCATGGGGTTGGCATAAAAAGAACTCCACTATTCCGTGGCCTCTACATATCCCCCTCTGACAAAGCAATTAGGAAGACCCTGTGAAACCACAGGCAACAATATCAACCAATTTTCTGTGTTAACGATTTCTCACAATAACAGTGTGTTTTTGTCCATAGTCTGTATGCAACACCTAACTCAAATGTGATATGCTTTCATTGGTGAGAAACAGAATATCTATCTATCTATCTATCTATCTATCTATCTATCATCTATCTATCATCTATCTATCTATCTATCTATCTATCATCTATCTATCTATCTATCTATCTATCTATCTATCTATATACACACACACATGCACACATATATATTCTGTAGTATTTTGATAATCATCCCTCATGGTACATAATGTGTTTTCCTGAAATCAACATGTTCTGAATCTAGAAATCTATCTCAATTCAGAAAATATTCAAGAAAATGACTGTCCTCCAAACCTTGCTATGGACCCTTGTCAGCTGTTGTGTTTTGTATCTTTATGTTTATGAATGCTGTCATTCTCATTTCCCTTATTGGTCACCGGGAATTGTCTGTCAGTTTCTCATGTGTTGCTGTGATGATGAAAATGATGACACACGTATTTAAATCCCAGCAGAGAAACCCAAGTGAGTAGATTTCAGCAAAGCTTCCAGATTAAGAACAGACTAGGAAGAAAGAATTGGCTGATTTATGTAAACTTATGGTGAGTAACAAAAATTGTATGATACTAAAAACCTCATGAATAGGAGCAGAACAATGTCACTGAGAGTACCAGCACACTCAGGTAAAAAGGTTATCAAAATATAACAAAGGAAAAGTGGCCTTCTCTAGAAGAGTCGGCATAATGAGGCAGAGGAAGTACCATCTGTCAGAGGAAAGCCTGGGGGACCTTCCTTTGTGGGAGAGAAACTACTCAAGATGAGAAGAAAACACTATAAATATCATTAATTAGTGTAACTTGGAATGTGTGAAGTATGACTATAGAAAAATTGAAGTTCATGAAAAATGAAATGTAATGCATAGAGTTCAATATTCTAGGCACTAATGAGCTGAAATTGATATTGGCCATTTAAATCAGAAAATCAAATGGTTAACGATTCTTGAAGGCACACAATTAAGAGAAATATTGTCACATTCATTGTTTAAAAAGACATTTTAAGATCTACTTTGAAGTACAATTCTATCTGTAATAAGATATTATCTATACCCATACAAGAAAGTCAGTCAATACAACTATTGTTCAAATTTGTGCACGGACCACTAAACTGATGCCTAAATTGAAGTTGAATTCTACTAGCTTCTTCAGTCTGAAATTGAAAAAATATGCAATCAAAATGCATTGACAATTTTTGAGATTGGAATTCAAAATTTGAAAAGGTAGAGCAACAGCAGTTGGAAAACATGGTCTTGGTGATAGAAATTAAGCTGGAAGCTGGAAGATAGAATTTTGAAAGATGAACTACTCAGTCATTGCAAATATCTTTTTTCCAAGAACACATCAGTGACTATACATATAGACTTCTACAGATGAAATACACAGAGATCAAATTAACTAAGTTTGTGATAAGAAACCATGAAGAAGCTCAATATAAGCAGATAACATCAGGTCAAGTGCCTAATGTAGAACATATTATTAATTAGAATGAAGTTAAAGAAAATCAAAGCAAGTCCATAAGAGCCAAAATATAGTCTAGAATTTTGTGAACACTTCAAGAACCCATTTGATACATTAAACACAATTGATGGAAGCTTTGGAGGGTATCAAGGATATCGTGAATGAAAAAAGAAAATTTTAAAAAGACACAAAGGAAAAAAGAAATCAAAGCAGATATCACAAAATAATAATATTGTTCTTCATTGTAGGATACACATGTACTTGACACAATTGATGCATGAATTGATATAAGAGCTGTGATGATTGTTATAAGGCAAATAAAAGAAATGATGAGATCAAAGAACTGATCAAATATTGCAAAAAATGACTTTTGTAAAATAAAGTAAAATATTTTAATGAAATGTTCAAACACCTAGACCAAAAGGAAGAATCTTAAGTTGAAAGAACTTAAAAATAGTCAAACATGGAATTGAAATAGTGAAAAATTATCTGGACAAAATATTGAATTATACAGGAAACAACTAAAGAAGAGTGAAAGAATACATAATCATTGTACACAAAGAATTAATCAACATTCAACAAGTTTAAGAGGTAGCATATGGGCAAGAATCAATGATACTGAAGGATGTTATTCAAACTGAACTGAAAACATGAGTCAAAAACAAGACCCTCGGAGTTGAGGGATTAAAGGAAATATTTCAAGCAACCAATGAAGTACTCACTGCTGTATGCCAGAACTTTTGTAAAACAATATCCATTTGAATGGAAGAGATAATTATTTGTATTCATTCAGAATACTTAAATTATAAAAATAATATCACATGAAAGTAAAATTTTGCTTAAGATATTCGAACTCTAGTTGTAGCAGCACATAAACAGAGACCTGCCAAAAGATTAAACTGATTTAGAAGAGGACATGGAAATAAAGAATGCCATCGCTGATGTCAGATGGAACTTTGCTGAAAGCAGCGAGGATGAGAAAAGTGTTTACTTGTATTTTATTGACTCTGATAGCCTTGAGAACAATGGAAATTCCCAAAAGGTTGAGTGTGTTCATATGTAACCTATACATGGATCAAGGACAGTTGTGCTAACATGACAAGGGTATATTGCATGGTTTAAATTAAGAAAGGCCCACATCGGGGTTTTATCCTCTCACCATACTTAGTCGATGTATGCTGAATGCTGAGTAAATAACAGAGAAGCTGAATTATATTAAGAAACATGTGACGGTATGATTGAGGGAAGGTTTGCTGACAATCTTCACTACACTGATGACGTCAGTTGTTTGCTGAAAGTGAGGAGGACTTGAAGCACTTGCTGACGAAGAGTAAGAATTTCAGCTTCAGCATGGGTTACACATCAATGTCAAGAAAATCCAAATCCTCATAACTGAACCAATAGGCAACATAATAAATGGAGGGATATTTGAAGTTGTCCCGGATCCTGTCTTGCTTGAAAACACAATAAATGGTCATGAAAGAAGTAGTTGTGAGATCCTAGGATACATTTCCTTGAGGAGATCTCCCGCAAAAGGTGTCTTTAAAGTGTTGAAAAGGAAGAAGGTCGATTTCAGTACTACCCTGTACCTCACAGAAGTCATGGCATTCACAATCACTTTGTATCCATATGAAAGTCGGACATTGAATAGGGAAGACCTAAGAAGAATTACTGCATTCATATTGTGGTGCTAGCAAAGACTATTGAAAGTTGCACAGACTGCCAAAAGAACAAATTCATCTGTTTTGGAAGAAGTTTAGCCAGAATGCTCCTGAGAGAAAATGATCACCTACTTTGGACATGTTATGAGGACATCATGCTTGATGAGCTGTAATGTAACACTTAATATTCTAGACTTTAATTTTTGTTTGGTTTCTAGATTATAATAGCCATTGCAATTTCCACATAGCAACTCAAAGACAAAATGCATGGTTAAACTGCTTATTAAAAATGTTATCAAGTTGTAATGCTACTGAGAAATGCTCAGAAGAGTTGTTTAACAGAGTATGTGGTGGCAAAAGGTAAGGAGTGCTCGTAAATGCCTTAAAGGGGCTGTGCCATAAGTCTCCATCTAAAGGCCTTTAGCTCAAGCACGTTGGAGACAAGTGCAGTACTCATCATGTCCTCCACATCATCAGTGATGGGGATCATAACGCAAATCAGTTAGTGGCAGATCTAGATATAAAATTCCATTTTAGAGGCAGCATCTCAATCTGTTGTCTAGATCAAATATGCCAGAAAACAGGGGGAGGGGGAGGGAGATATTTGTTAAATGTAGGATATATTTTGGTTCAACAACTCTGAAGTAGTGAAAAAAGTGGGTGATGAACTGTGATGCTCTTATCGACATGCTTTAGTTGATGGCTTAAGGAATGGTGGTGTTGGAATGATCGCGCAATTGTGCTCTCTCTCAGAAAGCGAGTCACCTCACGAGACATTTATATTGATGTGTGGATATAGACTTCTTTGCATAAAAGAAGCATGAAATTAGTGTGTCACCTGACTTTCATAAGCAATTTCCAGGCACAGCTTGGGTTGAGAGTTTTGTGTTACCAATATTTCCAGCACATGGGGGAATGGCTGTCCCCATTGTAAAGTGTGTGTGTGGCTTCTCTGTTGTGCACTAGCATACCCCCTGCACGCTGAAATCAACAAATGAAGACTTGATTATAGAATTTTGATGTAGACTACAGAAATGTACAGAGAGTTTGTGTGTTTGTTTTTAGAGGATGGGCAGTGGGGAGGTGAGAGGTCTGCTTCTTGACGACAGAAATGGCTTCCTTTCTTGATGTCTCAGCATCAGCAGAGCCCACTGATTATTTCTAGGCTGAGCAGACTTCTCAATGGCAGGAAGTATGAGGGTTGTTTTTGTTATTTTTGTGAAAAGGACTCAGGGGTAGTGCTAGTCAGAACACTCTTATTTTTGTTTTGATTTTTTCCACAGAGTTGGCAATTAATCAGTGTTCTTTCTTTCTGTGGCTGGCCTGAACAGTAACTTCTCTTGGTGACAACTCTAGAGCTTTTTACTGTGAAAGGAACCTGAAAGGTAACCATGAGAGCTTGAGAAATATATGCTGCATTGTTATGTCCCTGAGCATTTGCCACCATTAATAATATATGATACAGTCATCCATATTGACTGTAAATTATTAAGTGGTGTGTGAAGCTTGAATACCCCTTCCTAACTAGCTACAGTGAACTCTGCAGCACACGCACATATGCACCACACACTCCATACCAGCTAACATCTGCAAGAGGACGGAATGTACAAGTAGATGAATGTAAAAAGGCTCACTTGCTCATTTTTCACATAAAAGTTTATATTAATAGCATGTTTGATCTTCTGTCATTTTACTAATATTTCTTATCTGAGTAATGGCAATTATTGTTTTCAATTTCTTATAGGTACCAATACTTTAGTAAATGCTTGAAAATAAAACACAATAGTGTTTATATATATATATATATATATATATATATATCAATGAGTTATATTAGTTCTGCCTTAGTTAAAAAGCTTAGGATTATTTATTGACATTGTTATTCTTATCATGTTACTTTTCTCTTTCATTAAAACCGCATTTCTGTCTCATTCCTGTTCCATTATTATTCCTTTTCTGAGCATTACCTCTTTTTTCTCATTCATCTCAGTAGAATTGAGTGACTCATAAAAGTGTACATTTACATGTAAAGCATTCTTGAAAGGTCAAATATATTTTATTTCTGGCTTGTGTTCACAAAGTAAAGAATTGTGCACAAATTATTTGAAGTTATGAAAAATGAAAAGCTTGTGTTTACTTCCAAATTCAATGTATTGATATTGCAATTTATGCTGATATAATTTATTTGAAAGGTATGCTAATGCACCATAGTTGATACCAAGAAAGAAATAAAAAGCAGATAACTCAAATTTTCTAATGAAATGTAATCATCATATGATACCATGTAACTATCATAAAATAGTACCGCATTTTATGCTTTTCACCTTAGGTAGGTGTCCACATTTTTGTTTTATCCCCATGATATCCTCCCACTGGTTGTGTAATGCACACCACGTGTATCTGGGGAGGTTACCATCTTATTTATTCTGTTTAAGTGAAAATTATGACCCCAAATTTATTTTCAAAATAAAATTTACTTAGTCTCTAAAATCTCTCAATGTCACAGATTGATATATTTATTGTCCCTTTCTCAACATTTGTACATATTTTCCTGATGTTTGGCATTACTCATTAAAATATTTATTTTATTAACTATGATATGTATATTTAGCTTGAGAAAAATGAATGGAATTTTATCATTGCATTGGCCAAAATATCTTGAGGAAGTTTCTGACAATGCTAATCTGTTTTAAATTAGACATGAGAAACAGAAGAGACTCTATAATGAAGAGTAATGTTTAGATATGTAATTGTCATCTAACTAACAGATAACTGTCTAGCTATGTTTCCTGATTCCTTTGCACCTCATTTGCTTTATCTATTTAATTTTTTTAAATCTTCCTCTTCCCCTTATCCTTGATAGACCTATGCCTCAAAAGTAGTGCTTACAAGATTAAAGCTAGAAATCTAAAGCATGAGAAGAAACAGGATAGTTTTTAAGAACACTCCTTTCAGGGACATTCCTTCGTTCTCCTTTGTGGGCAATGAATTTGGGCACTTTTCATGAACTTCACTGAATTTTTATATTCTTTGAATAAAGTTAATCTCTCAAAAATTATTTTAATAAGTGAATGAAAAATGCATGCCAAATACCTATTAAATATCATCTTCTAAGATGATATTTGTTCCATTTTCAAATACCCCTCCCTTGCAAATATTCGTAGACTTCTCTGAATTCTGAGATTTACTGCAATATCCTGCAAAATCTCACAAAACTTTGAGAAAATGTTTCATGTGGTAAGTGTTGCTTGGTCTCAAAACTGAAGATTAGACAATGGTGAGCCAGATACAGAGTCCCAAATTAGACGGCAAAAATGTCCAAAAATCACAGCTTGACTTCTTGCTTTTACCAAAGCTCAGTCAGAAAATTGAGTTTTTCCAGGTCATGTGATCTGTGTTAGAACTGTTTGGTGCTACCAGTTTAAATCGAAGGAAAACAAAGCAGTCTGGTAAATCACATCCTCTATTTTTGTTAAAAAACCTCACTATTATCCAGTCAATTCTAAATCACAGGGACCCCATAGGACAGGATATAATGGCAAATGTGTGTTTCAAAGAGAGTAACTCAACAGAAGTAAAAACAGAACAAAGAAACTCATCTTTTCCATGAAGTACCTGGTGGTTTTGAACTGCAGTGAATAGCACAACTTGTAACTGCTAAGGCAGTGGTTCTCAACCTTCCTAATGCTGTGACCTTATAATACAGTTCCTCATGCAGAGGTGACACCCAGTAATATAATTATTATTGCTCCTACTTCATAACTGTAATGCTATTACTGCTATGAATCCTAATGTAAATATCTGATATGCAGAATGTATTTTCATCATTTCAAATTGAACATAACTCTTAAAGCATAGGGATTAATCACAAAAGCATTATGTAATTATATATTGTGAAATATTTATTTCTAATTACAGATAAATGAATTTTTTGTCTTAAATCATGGTGTATCATGGGTAACAGCCTTCATTCGAGGTACTCATATGTGGGCATATCTGCATGTAGGCAGACCTGTTGAGATATGTAGGAACTGGTCCAGCAAGCAGAGAAGTGAGGGTGAGATAGTCAAATTCAATCATGCACACAGACTCTGGAGACCTGGCTATAAACTGCGGATCTAACTATATTACAGCTTTTGCTAGGGTTATATACGTTCCATTGACCAATCAGATCATTTCTTTCACATACTTCCTGATTTCCAAACATATCCCTATAAGGTCATGGATTTACAGCATGAAAAATGTACGGCCCATACTGTGGGCGATGTAAATGAAGTGTTTCTGGCTGAATTATGTAAATGCAACACAGCTGTCCAATTGTGTAAATGTTATTATGTAATTACGCAATTATGTAAATGCGGCTAAGTCAGCTGTCCAACTGTCTTACAAGACTATTTTGTCCTATCACGTTACAGGACCAGCCATCCAAATGCACTGTAGGATGCTATTATCCAGTAGTATTACAGGAGCTTAGTTGTTACTATGAAGAAGCTAGAAGCATTCTGATAGGCTGTGTCTCAGAGGTTTAAAGTGGAAGGTTGTCAGGGTCTTATTGCAAGCATGGGTACCAGTTACCAAAGGACGCAGATGCCCAGCAGTTTCAGGACTGCTCTAGGGGACGCAGCAGCAGCCCGCACTTTCTACAACTTTTTCCCAGATCCACAGGTCCTGCCACATAGACATGATAGAGGAGCGAGCTGTGTCGTGGTTCCTAAGACCATTAGAAATATGTGTTTTCTGATGGTCTTAAGCGACCTCTGTCAAAGGGGTGTTTGACCCTCCCCGAAGGGGTTGTGACCCACAGGTTGAGAACCACTGCCCTTTGGAAACAAAGGTGTGCCTTGCTTCATACCTCTACTAACTAAAACAAAGCAACACACAGCTATTGAGTCAATTCTCTATGGGTCATGGGGTTTTATAGAACAGAGTAGAATTGTTTCTGGGAGTTTTCAAGACTGTATCTGTTCATGAGAATAGAAAATCTTGTCTTTGTCTCTCAGAACTGTCCAGTGATGAGCAGCCCATCAAAATAGGACTCTAGAGTAAGAGTATTGGAAACTGTACATAGCTGAATGAAACACTGTACAATCCTGTGCCAGCCTTACAATGGTTCCTCCTCCTGAGTCAGTGGCTGTGCCAGTGTTAAAACTATTCATGAGTGTCTCCCCCTGCCCGCACCCCAGCATTTTTTTCTTTTTCTTTTTTTGCTGCTCCATCCACTTTTCCTTTCACCATGTCTTTCTCCAGAGACTGGTCTCTCCTGAAAATAATACCAAGACTTGCCATCCTTGCCTCTAAGTATCAGGCTGACTGTCATTTTCTAAGATAGATCAGCTTTCCCAGTCAGCATTCCATGGTGCTTTCAATATTCTTCTCAAGGATGATAATGTGAATATATCAATTCTTCTTCAATCTTCCTTATTTAATTTCCAACTTTCACATGCATATGACAGGCAATGGAGAATACCTTGGCATGAGTGAGGTGCACCTTAGTCCTCAAAGTAATATCCTTGTGCAGCATATTTACCTAATGCAAGCCATCCTTTGATCTCTTGACTACTGCTCCTCTAACTACTGATTGTCGATCCCAGCAAGACAAAATCTTTAATAACTTCAAACATTTATCATGTTACCTATTGATCCAGTTGTGGGAATGTTGGTCATCTTTATATTGACTTGAAATCTTTATTGAAAGCTTCAATCCTAGACCGCTTCACATTCCTCACTTTAAGTCAGCAGGATTATGTCATCTGCATACAGCAGGTTATCAACAAGCCTTCCTTCAAAAAGTTTTACTTTATTTTGTAAAATATAGTCATTAACTATAAGCAGAACATCCTGTACCTGAATATTTACTTACACATATTTTACGGACATTTGCATTCATGTGCATGTGAAGATTTATAAGAATGTAAGGAGAAATTAAGTCTAACTATAACTTTGACCTTTTTCCCACCTGACATAAAAAACAGAGAATTAAGAGTTAAGCTATCTGCCCTATGACAAAAGACAGATAAAAATCAACCAAATAAATGTAAAGTAATGTCAAGAAATTGGTTTGTTGGCTATGGATATTTGAAGGAATCATGCAAAATAATTTTCACTCCACTCATACCATTATTTTATTTACAAGTACAATGCAAAGGGCCTTTTGCATTTCAGGATAAAATGTCAATTCAGCAAGGTCCAACAGTCAAGGGTCCTGTGATCTTGTAAGGGACAAATAAAATAAGTAATAAAGCCCCAGTAGTATAATAAATTCAATGATAAAACACTCATTACATTGTTGAGGAGAAAGTCATTCTGCTCTGGGAGCTGTGAAAAGAAGTCTTTCAATCATGCAAATGGAAGGAAAGGTGATTATAGCTTGATGCTGGTGATAGGGGGGTAGAAGAGGTATTAGAGTTGAAAGCAAATGAAGATCAAGGAATAGATTTGCTTTGAGAAATTGGAAAAGAATACTTTGCACTTGGTACAATCATATTAAAATCCGGGCCAGTGTGACTACACACAATAAAACCGCTGATCCACTTTATATTACTGTTTTCCTACATCTTGTCCGAAGTTAAGTCTAAATTCTGGCCAGCTGCTACCCTGTTTTATTCTCTCACTCAGGGCAAAACATCAGAAGCAAATGGTATTTCATATCTCCTCTAACCCATTTCTACATAATTAAAATTTCACAGTCAATGAGTAAGTGTCCACTCACAGTGACCACATAGGGCAGGAAAGACTTGTCCTTTTGGGTTTCTGAGACTGACTATTTGGGAGAGTAGAAAGTCTTGAGTGTTTCCTGCAGCGAGAGCTAGGGGTCTTGATTGTCTGACCTTGGTTAGCAGGACAACAACAAATGGCCCACCACTGCCCCAGAGCTCTTCTAGCACACTTCTAGACAGCAAAATGTTGATAGATGAATGGACCATTTAAATCTCCCCCACTGCAAGTGAGCTGATCAGTTTCAGAACACCACGAATCACACCACTAATGATAGGGTCGATCTAGTGAAATTGTTGATACAGGGGGGTGGTGGGGAGGGACATATTTATGTTAGCCTCAGTTCAGAAGTAGCACACGTTAATGTAAGGTCTAGGGACTGTTTTGTGATTTATTGCTCATAGGAGTAAATTGTTTTCCCCTGTCAACTCTGAGTAATAGAAATAGTTAAACAAATTCTCAAGTGTAATGATGTAACTCAATAGAGGCACACCTAATTATTCTTATTCAGGTATAAATTTCTAATAAAATGCACATTTGATGAATTGACCTGCTAAACACCCTAATGGAAATCCAATTCTTTGAATTCCTAAGATTTCTCTCTTTATAAATAAGAGCTTCTCTAAATTTTAACCTACATGGTTCTTCATTCCCAAATTGATTTATCCAGCTTTGTGGATGATAACAAATGGGTCAAATGGATGTCCCTCTTACATAGTAAGTGACTGGCAACAAGTGTTAGCTTGACTATTGTTTCAAATATTATTACATATGATTGATTTTATAATTAGAATACTATAACTTTAATTCCTTTGCTTTATTTTCTTCCATTTTTATTGGTGGCTTTTATAGATATATGTAATAATATCTATAACAATCCATAGTTCAATTAGATAAATCAAAATTGTACAATTGCTGTCACCAACATTTTGGAAACATTTTTTTCTTCTTGAATTATTCAATATCAATTTCCCTTCATCCTATACTTCCCTCACCCTACCCCAGGAAAAAAAACAATTCATATATCTATATCTATCTATCTATCTATCTATCTATCTATCTATCTATATCATCTCTCTATATATATTAAATCTCCCCTGTATCTTACAGCTTCCACTGTATCCGTTCACCTACACTTTTGGTATTCATTCCCCTCAAGTGGGGTTATGCAGTTTTTTTAAGTCATGATAATTCAATGCTTTCTGTACTTATAACTCAGTTATCACTTGTATTATCCAAAACCCTTTCAATAGTCATTGTGATTTTAGGTGGTACAGAGTTGGTTCTGACCCATAGCAACCCTGCGCACAGCACAACAGAACACTACACTGCCCTCCACCACCCTCACTACTGTTTCTATGGCTGAGTTCACCGTGTCAGTCCATCTCATTGTGGCAATCCACCCTCCTTTTCCCTCCCTGCTTCTTCACCCAGAATGATATTCTTGTCCAGAGACTGGATTTTCTGACAAAATGCTCAGAGTATGTTAGATGAATTCTCACGATCCTTGCCGCTAAGAAGCACTCTGGCCTTAATTCTTCTGACACTGATTTTTTTGTCTTTCTAGCATTCCACAGTACTTTCAATATTCTTCTCTAACATTACAGCTTAAATGCATCAATTTCTTTTCGGTCTTCTTTATTTATGGCCCCACTTCCACATGCAAATGATGCAATGCAGAATACCTTGGCTTGAGTTTCTCTTTGGTGTTCAAAGTAACATCCTTACTTTTTTAATAATCTAAAAAGGCCTTGTGAAGATGATTTACCTAATGCAACATGTCCTTTGTTCTCTTGACAGCTATTTACATGAGCATCAATTGTGCCTTCAAGCAAGACAAGAATCCCTGACAACATCAACCTTTTGTCTATATATCAAAATTCAACCATTGGTTCTGTTATGAGGACTTTAATCTTCTTGACATTGAGTTGGAATCCATGGTGAAAGCTACAATATTTAGTTTCATCAGCAAGGACTTCCTGTTCTCTTCACTTTTCCCAAGCAAAGAAGTCACCTGCATACGCAGATTGTAAATGAACTTCCTCCAATCCTGATGTCACATTATCTTTCATATAATCCAGTTTCTCTGAACATTTTCTCAGCATCAGACAGAACAAATATGGTGAGCGCATACAACATTGACACACGCGCAGTTTCTAATTTAAACCATGCAGTATTCCCTTGTCCTATTTGCACAAGTGCTTCCTTAAGAAATATAAGTTCTGAAGGAGCACAATGAAGTGTTCTGGAATTCCAATTCTTCTCAAGTTTACCCATATTTTTATGGGTCTCAGAGGTAAATGTCTTGTGATAGTCAATAAAACACAAGTAAACAGGGCTGAGGCCCGGAGGCGTGATGACTGTGCGTGGGACTGCTACCCACTGGGAGGGAGGTTCAAATTCAGCAGCAGCTCTACAGGAGCAAAGGCTGGACCTCCTACTCCCACCAAGAGAGGGCAGTGATTGCCCCCTCCCCCAAAACACAAGTAAACATACTTCTGATATTCTCTGCTTTTATTGCCAGATCTCTCTGGCATCAACAATGATATCTCTTGTTCCATGTGCTCTTCTGGATCAGTTTGAATTTCTAAAAGTTCCTAGTCAATGTTACAGCTGTTGTTGAATGTGCTTCAGCAAAACATTCCTTGAATGTACTATCAGTGATATTTGTCTATAATCTGAGCATTCTTTTGGGTCCCCTTTATTTGGAATGTACACACATATGGACCTCTTCTTATCAGAGGGTCCAGTAGCTGTCTTTCAAATGTCCTGACATGGAGAAGAGAGTGTTTCTTGTGCTTTTACAGCATGCTGAAACATTTCACTGGGTTTGCCATCAATCCCTGGAGCCTTGTTAAAGGATAATGCTTCCAGTGCAATTGCACTTCCTCCCTCACCATCCTTGTTTCTTGATCAGATGCTCCTGAAATGCTCTTTTGGGTACGACCAGTCTGTGTTTTTGTCCATATACTTTTCCTGTTTCCTGACTCATTCATATTTTGCCCATAGACCCTTTCAATTTGTGCAGTTTGGTGAGACTATCTGTGCCTTCTTGTTTCCAACAAAAACAAAACAATTCACTCCCGTGGAGTAGAAGCCAACTCACGGTATCCTTCTAGGATAGAGGAGTAGAACTGTCTCTGAGAACTGTTCTGAAGCTAGTCGTTTTATTCTTCAGTCTAACAAACCACGAGTAGCTATTAAATCATTGTTGCATCTGAAATCTTTCTGGGCACACGAATGTTTTCAGTAACAAAACTTGCTGTGTACCACCAGCTTTTTGAAACCTACTATTTAAAATTTGAGATGTCCTAAAATTAATGTCAATCATTGAATACATAACAACATTATCCTTGTTTTCTCTTGAAAGGGAAAGATAAATCTTGGAGAAAAAGTATGTGTGTTAGAACTCCCTGCAAAGTTAAACTGCTTTTACTGGCATTTAGAAGTCCTGAGGGTGTTAGGGTTATGCTTTGTACTGCTCACCAGAGCTCAACACTTACCCACCTTGACACAAAACCTTCCTACTTACAGGTGACCATACAAGCAATATTGCCTCACACCTCATAAGTTTCTACCAAATATATATCTTGTTGTTAATGCACAAAAGAGTCAATTGGGAGATTTTGTTTACAATTGTCATCATTGCTGATGATCAGATAATGAAAATGATGAGGGTACCTATGACATTTACTTCTAAAGTATCACACAAACTGGAAAAAAATATCACTCCTTGTCATTCAGCTTGTGCTTTTAGGCTGAATAATTATGTGTTTGTCCGGGTAGACTAGAGGAACAAATTCAAGGACACGCATATCGATATAAGCAAAAGGTATATATACAAAAGGAATGGGACATGGAGAAAGCATCCCAGCCCAGTCCAGTCCAAAGTCATAAGTTTGATATTAAATCATATGCCCGAAATCAGTCTATAAAGTCTACTTCCCAATCACGAAGTCACAAGTCAATGAGTGCAGAATCCCGGTGCTGGCAGGGCACCTCGCCTCCAGGGCTAAGGGTCTATCAACAGCAGAAGCAACTCATCGCTGGCAGAGGTTTCCATCTGGCCACCCCAGCTTCAGAAGTCTGGCTCCATTAAGGCAAAGCTGTGTTGTCTCTCCACCGGCTCCTCCAGCTTCTTGAACGTTGAACGTTCTTGTCTTGTGCATGATTAGTCGTCTCTCAGACTAACTCCCAACAACTGGGGAAGATAGTTTCTCATCTTCACGTGGGAAATATCGCGAGATTTCCCAGAAGTCTCAGGAGGAAGCCATGCCCACATAGAGGCCTCATTGGCTACTCAATGGCTATCTCCAGATTAACAGGCCAAACTCCACCCCTATATTTCAATCATAAAATTAACATAAGCACATGACTGCCACAAATTAGAATTACTTTAAGTCCCAATTCTGTGTTGTATTTAGACCTGTTTTGTCCCGTGTGCATAAGTCTGTGGGTGTGTGCATGTGAAAGAGAGAGATTGTTTTATTATAAGTCCCTTAAGACAGTTCAAATATGCAGCCATGTTTGAGAAGCATTGACTTGCAGATATTACTTATCTGAATCTCTTCGTAGATACTTGTTCAAACTTTCCCCAAGGACAGAGTAGTTTACTAGCAAATATTGACTTTATAGAGGTCTATGCCACTTTGAAGGTAAGGAAAAATTGTATCACTTCCTGATGAAGATTGTTGATACCTTCAATATGGATTACAAAGCAATGTAAAGAAAACCAAGAGCCTTACACCTGAACCAATAGGTAGAAAAACCCTGAAATTGTCAAAATAATCATCTTGCTTAGATCCATAAGCAATGTACATGAAAGCAGCAGTCAAGAGATAAAACCATGAATTCTACATTAGGAAAATCTGTAGCTCAAGACTTCTTTTTTTTTTAAACGTATTATTAGGAACTCATATTTTGCTTATCGCAATTCATACATACATGTATTGTGCCAAGCCCCTTTGCATGTCCATGGCCACCCTTATTCTCTAACCATCTGCTTTTCCACCCGAGTCCTTGACTCCAGCTTTTCATCCTCACACCCCCAACCTGTTTCCCACACCAACTCTTGGTATTTCATAAACTATTATGATTTTGTCATATCCTACACTATCCCTTGTCTCCCCTCACCCACTCCTCTGCTGTCCATCCTCTATATAGGTTATGTGAAGATCCTTGTAATCGATTCCGCATCTCCAACCCACCATCCTTTCACCCTTCCAGTGTCTCCATTCTCACTATTTGTCCTGAGGGGTTCATCTGTCCTGGGTTCCCTGTGTTACCAGTTCTCTTCTGTACCAATATTATATCTCCTTCTTCTAATCCAGCGGCATTTAGAACACAGAATTGGGACCATGATAGCTGGGTGGAAGAAGCCTTCAAGAACTAGAGGAAAGTTGCATATTTCATCGCTACTTCTCTGCAACTTGACTGGCCTATCTCCTCTCCATGATCCCTCTGCAAGGGGATGGCCAACTGCCCACAAATGAGTCGTGGGTCCCTACCCTGCACTTCCCTCATTCTTGGTGATGTGACTCTTGTCCTTTGCTATGGATACTTGCTCCCATCAAGCCCTCATGATCACACAGGATGGACTTCCATGTGGACTTTGCTGCTTCTGCGATAACTGGCCACTTGTTTACCTTCAAGCCTTTAAGATCCAAGACACTTTATGAATTGTTAGTTAGGCTCAATCAGTTTTCTCCACCATGTTTGCCTCTGCCTCTATTTGTCTTCTGTGATTATATTAGGAAGGTGGACGCATACAGTCACTTTGGAAATCGGTCTGGCAATACTTAATGAAGATGGAAATGGAGCTACCTTAAGACCCAGCTACCCCTCTGCTGGGTATATACCCAGAAAAGGTAAGAAATAAACTGAGATGAGTTATATGCACTCCAATGTTTATTGCAGCACAATTCATAATTTCCAAGAGTTGGAAAAAATAAAAAAAATTCATTGGCAGATGAATGGATCAGCAAACTCTGGCATATACACACAATGGAATACTATGCTTCACGCAAAAGCACTGAGGAGCACATGAAACATGTCTTCCCCTGGGAAGAGCTGGAGGAACTTTGCTAAATGAAGTCAACCAATCACAAAAGGAGAAGTACAGCAGGAGTTTCCCTGAGGTAAGTGTAATCAGCACGGTAGGTAGAGAAAAGAAGCCTCCTACATCATAGCATTTGGGTTGAGATATAGGGGAATGGGAGGAAGTTGGACCAAAGCCAAAGTGGTACATGTTGGGTCTAAGGCAGTAATGGGAGAAGGACAGAGAGGAGGGGGGTGGGGGAAGGGATCTGAAAGTGAGTGGATAAAGCAGGTAACAGGGCACTAATCCACCCAGGGAGAGCATACCGGTCTTGTCTTCACAGAATCTGAAGTGGGCGTGCAAATGCTATGAAAAGAGAGAGACACAGAGCTGGCCACATGGAAGGTGCATGAAAAAAGGGAGGCACAGGGCTGGCCCCAACCAGAATCAGACTGAGCCCCTCCCTGGAAGTGGGCGTGTCAGAGAACAGGTTGGGAGGAGGAACCAGCACACCACACCCACATGGAAACAGTCTGGAAGGGTCAAAGAGAAAGAGAGCCAGACCAGTCCGGACGCTGAGCTCATGACGCTCAGAGGACTAAACCTTTGCAGGGAGTCACTAGGTCACAGAGGGGGCTGGGCAAATGACAACCAGACATGTCATGCTGTCTCCTTACTGAAGCAGACAGTGACAGAGGACATTTCGGGAGTCACACCGTGGTGAAACAATGGGTTTTAGTGCCTCTCCCTGCCCCCCCAATGGACCAAATCAAGAAGGGAGCACTCCTGGATGGACAGTTGGGAGAATGATGGAACCAATGGTTCCTGAGGGAGATGGGGGAGGGGAGCGAGGAAGGGGGTGGTGTGGACAGGTTCAGGAACAGGGTAACCACAAGTGGTGCAGAATCAGTGGGGCGGAGCAGTGGCGGTCCTGGTAGAGCTCCAGCAAGGGTCATGTAACTCAGAGGAAGTGATGAAACCCAAATGCAGGCAGAGCATGATTGTAGCACAGGAGGATAATGAAAAGAAATAAAGGAAAGAACTAGAAGGCACAAGACTGCTTTAAAGTGTTGAAAATCAAGCATGTTACTTGGAGGACTAAAGTGTGCCTTACCCAAGCCCTGGTATATTCTGTTGCCTCATGTGAATGTGATAGTTGGACACAATATGAAGACTGAGTTAAACGTGGGGGATTTGAACTATTTTGCTTGCAAAAATGATTGGAATTTCTATGGAAGGCCAAAAGAGCAAGCAGATCTGTCTTGGAAGAGATAATGATGGTGGGACTTCCTCTCAGGCTCTTTGGATATATTGTCAAGAGAGACGAGTTCCTGGTGAAGGCCATCATGCTGGGTAAAGCAAAGGAGCAGAGAAAAGGGGGGAGATCCTTGATGACATATATTAACAGTGTGACAACTCAAACATAAAAAACAGCTGTGAAGATGCTGCAAGAATGGACAGTGTCCTTTCTGTTGCAGAGAAGGTCATTATGAGTCCAAAGCGACTCCCATAATCTCCCCCTTTGCCTGACTTTAAGGTTATTTCTTCTACTTACACTACTTTGGATTCATTTACCCAGAACTTGTAAGAGTTAATTGCTGTGTGTTTCTCAAATAATCCCTCCCCTTTCATCTTCTTCCTCCTCTCTGCTTTCTCCCTTAACCTTCTTCTTGTTTGGCGTGTATGTGTGTGTGTGTGTGTGTTTAATACTGCTCTCTATTCAAATGTCACTTCAAAAATGGAAGTTTTTCCTTTTAGTTAGATTGAAAAGTTGGTTCCTGGATTCCAGGAGACTCCTATGCCTATGCAATTTTTACACAATATTGCACTCCTGCCTTCTTTGGTAGGATGTACATTCCCCTGGGTCCATTGAATATGTGCTAAATGATATATGGCATCTAGTCATTACCACGATAGTTGGGTAGCTGATGCATGATGGGAAAAATAAAATAAAAACCTGTGCCATTTAGTCAATTTCAAGTGGTAGCAACCCTGTCAGGCAGAGTCAAACAGCCCCTATGGGTTCCTGAGGTTTTAACTCTTTCTGGGAGCAAGAGCCCTCACTCCTCTCATGAAGAGAGGCCCATGGGTTTGAACTGCTGGTCTTTCATAATCTTAGCAGTTGAATTAGTAACCCACTACTCATATGTATATGAAATAATAAGGTGGTAACATTGTAAGGACTACAACTTCTAGTTGTTCTGTCTTGGTTTGCGTTTTCTTCACCTGTGATAGGGAAAATAATAGACATTGTTGCTTCATAATTAAATATTATGACTTTTTTAGGGGGAGGGCATCAATGCCCTCTAGTGGGAGTGGGAGTGGGAGGCCTTGCTCCTGGAGAGCTGCTACTGGATTTGAACTGCCAAGCCAGTGGGCCGCAGTCCCACATTCAATCACTATGCCACTGGGGCTCATCCCCAAATATTATGACTTTTAAGTATTAAGACTTTTAAGACAAGAGGCCATACATAATGAACAGTATCCAATTGATAAGCCACATTAGCAATATGTGGCTTTTACATTTAAGTTTAATTACTTAATGCTGATAAATCACTCTTCAGTCACCCTAAACACAATGCAGAGGTTCAATGTCCAAACTTGACAGATGACAATGCCATTGCAAAACACAGGTATACAGTAATTCCAGTGGCATAGAAAATTTATAGATGGATGAATACAGCAGTTTAATATCCTTGTTACATCTACAAATCATTTCAATAAAAGGAAACCATTTGCAATGGGAGAAAGTTGGATCCTTTACTCCGGTTAAGAATCAAGCACAAGAAGGGTTGACTAGTAGGCAGAAACGCTGTTCCAAAAACACTTAAATCACCTGCTGGCTGCTACAGGCATTGAGGAAATGTGCTGTTCTTCCACACCTAGGTGTGATATTCAATTATGTGTGGATGCTGGGGATATAGGAAGCAATTTGACATTAAAAATTTCATCTATACCTAGCTCCTTCAGGGTATCTACCTTATAATAGCTCTATATTTCAAGTACTGGATCACAAATAATCCTCATGTACTTTTTAAACATTGCAATAAATTAGCTCTCTCTCTCTCTCTCTCTCTCTCTCTCTCTCTCTCTCTCTCTCTCTATTCCATCAACTTTCTACAGTCTCCTAGGACTGGCGCAGCCCAAGATGTTTACATCGCATTCCATATGTACATACATTTACACAGTTCATAGTTATGAGAATGTCTTTGTGTATTATGTGCCCTATCTATCAAGTAGAGAAAGATGGGTTCTGTTTAGTAATTACTATTAGAAATTTACATAAATGCCAGAATAGAATTTTTTTAAACACATTTCTTTGGGCACTCTGTCTTCAATTGATCTGAATTGTATGCAAAGTTATTTCTTTTAGAGCTCACCCTTTAAAAATTAAGTTAGATTGTTCAGTGGTTTGTTTTAAAAGCCCACCAGTGACTCAATTTAAAGAATCACACAATTGCCTATATGTTTCTAACCATAAGAGCAATCATAGACTATAAACTTGTAAAAAACAATTAAAAATTTTAAAGTTCCAAAAACCTAGCGCGTTTTCCCATCTTCATGCCATAGTAGTCTTAATGGTAGTGTATATGCATCCATAATTCTGAGAAACTAGATCCTTTTATGCATTTTATTATTTTTGCTTATTTAACTTGTCTTCAAGTATGAAAGGGATTTTTCCTCTTTGGCTTGAAATGCTCTTGAGGTTTCCAAGTCTCAGAATCACCTTCAGAATGTAACTTGAGTAATGCTGCTGGCTCAGAAAGCAATGGCTTTCTCTATATCCCAATTCTCGAATATCAGGTGAAGAAGATATGGTAGACCAGAGTGAAAAGATTTATGCAAAATCTCCAAAAATGGAGAATGAACTGAATGTTTAAGGATAAAATGTCACGATTCTTATGCCACCCCCATGTTTCTAATCTCAGAAAGTATTGCGCATAAAGAGTGGCCTGGCATTTTCCCCCCACCCTTTAGTGAAAGGCTGAGAGAAACAAAAGACCCAGGGATAAGGGACTAGCAAGGCAGTTGCAAGAAGTGGCTTAGAATTTTCAAAATCAGGGGGTGGGGAGAATAGGGGTACAGTTATTAGAACAAGAGAAGAGATAGAGACGAGAAGCAGTCATTGTAGCCATTAATTTGAATGTAAAAGAAAGATTAGAAGGACAAGTTTGTTGCTTGTACCAAGTTAACTAATATGATTTTTGCTGATATATGTAGACCGTTGCTCTTCTGCTATCATATTATAAAGGAAAGGCACTTACACAGACATATCTATTGTAAATCATACACTCAGATTAAAGAAGTTATTCATTATAAGCTGTGTTAGTCCAGGTAGACTAGAAGAACAAATTCAAGGAAATGCATATCGATATAAGGAAAGGGTTAATATACAAAAGCAATGGGACATGGAGAAAGCATCCCAGGCCAGACCAGTCCAAAGTCTATGTCCGATATTAACCCATTGCACCAGTGTAACTCCAGCACATGCGTGATAATGCCGCTTCCATTGACAATAGTCTTCTCTACCTTTTTGAACTTACTACCCCCAATTACATGGCCACAATATCCCTATTTACCATTTTTCAAATACATACAATAAAATCTAGAATTATAAGTGGTTATGATATGCTAAAATATATAACTAAATAAAAATTCTAAAATTCCATACTCTTTTTTTTTCATAATCATTGCTTTAGGGTTTGATGCCCTTCTCTTCTTGATTCTATGATTCTTATTATATGAACAGTTCATTTGGTATTGAGTCATATTTACTATTTCTTTAGATGTATTTTTCCCACCAAAAAAAAGAGGTTATATTTATTTTGTTTCCCCACAGTCCTAGGGACTGTGTTACACATTTAAACACTCACCACAATGTACTTTACTGGTTTACAATTTATATTTGTAAAAGATAATTTTGAGATAACTTAATATTTGAGAAGAAGCTGCATGGTGTCATTACTAAACTTAGAGTTAAAATGGTCCATTAATTTGTATGTGGCCTTTAGATGTCAATAGCGTAACCCTACCACAGTATTGTCCTGAACTTATGGAAAATATAAGAATTATGAGGCACATTGTGGAGGGGTTCGGTTGAGTGCATTACAGTCCTGACCTTAAAGGATATGAAAGACAATACCAGTATAAGTGATTCCTGCCATCTTTTTATGTTCCATATTAATAGAGGGCAGTTTCTGACTAATCAAAGTTCTCACAATCAACACATTTAATATTTTGTGTTGAATAATAATTTGTTATAAAAGGTTCTTTCATTTTATTATACTTAGCAACATCTCTCCTTTTTATCCATTAGAGGCTAATACCAACTCCATCACAGCATCCCTTCCCATGAGGAACCCAAAATACCTCCTGTTTTTACCGGATACCCTTGGGGAGAGAAGGTTGCAGATTGCCACAACTGAAAATCCAGTTAAAATGCCACACACACCCCTGAAAAAAAAACAAGATTCCAAGTGCTGATGTGTAAATGGATTCTAGTCTGTAACAAAAGGAGAAAAAGGCATGATTTCAGGACTTTGCTGTTACTGTTGTCCATGACCTCCCTCCCAATTTTGGGTTTTAATTCAGGGAACTGTTCATTCTTTAATAGCTCACTTCAAAAGTTGTGTTTAATTATGTCAATTGTTCATGACATATTAATTAAATTTGTTTTCTTTTAATGTTCTGGACATTCTTCTGTCAGATATTCAAAATTTATTTTGAATATGTTTATTTTTGTCTGGTAAAAGTACATCTAAAATTAAGGAGTCATTACTTTTGACAAGACTAAGTGCCTGGCTGTCATTTAATAAACTGTGAGGGTCTTTTCTGGGATCCATGTAGACTTGTCACTTGACCAACCCCAATTAGACAGCTGTATGCAAGAGGCAAAATGGGAATAATAAGGAAAACCAAACTATTTCTCTACTATAGAGATTTTAGGCTGCAGACCTAAATTTATAGGTGAACCATAGATGCACTATGGTTGACAACATAATTATTTTAAAGATGAAAATCTATATGGGAGCCTTCATAAAATGACCAAAATTATGGGAATTTATGAGGCATGATTCCCATGTAGCATAATTTTATCTTTAGAATCAATTATTTTTTGTTTCTTTTGTTTTGTTTTGTTTTGGCATCACTGCTCCCTGGTGGTCATGGGTGCTACCCAAGCTTGCTTCCAGAGAACTGCTGTTAGATTTGAACCACCAAGCCAATGGGCTGCAGTCCTGCACTCCACCATGATGCCACTGGGGCTCAGTCTGAGAACCAATTCTTACCATCTCTTTTCACCTCTTGTCATGTCTCTTCTTGACTCATTAACACTATTCACATGATCCCTCTGTTGTAACGAGAGCAAACTAGATGATTTGGACTGAATGCTAATTATCTTTTTTTTAAAGGATATCCATTATAATCATTCTCAAATTATTTAAACAACTCTTATAAATCCATTGATGAAAAATATTGGTTTCAGGGAAGAAGAAATCTCACTTTTTTAAGCAAAAGTTATGCTTATTTACATGTTAAATTCGGAATATAAAAATTTAACTACTATATAGTTTCTCAGGAACTCTGGTCATGTAATGAATTATACGTTGGCAAAAATAAGGAAAAACTACATTTTTTTAATAAAACCCCTCAGCAGGTGATTCTAAGAAACTATTCCTCACAACCAAAAATTACTCCCACAGAGAGTTATTTATTTTGAACATTTCTAAACTTGCCTGGAAAAGCTTTAAAATCCCTACTGATTGTTTAAAAATACATGAATGGATGCATGTAGGGAATGGTTAATAAAAAGCCATATTACTAAGAGCTCGGATGAACAGAGTTCTAAATGAGCACAGAAATAGGATCAAGTGGCACAAAGGGAAAAAAATTCTGGTTGTTTTATCTCAACTTGATTATTTTGCTTTCTATTATATATTGGAAGTAACATTGTACAGAATGTGAGACAAAAAGGAAAAAATCTCAGTGGATTAAAAAGACTTTGGTGAAAATGTTTTGAGCCCTAGTGTATCTTTCTGAACTAACCAACTAAAAATCAGGGCCATGAACATGGGTGACAATGAGCATAAAGTTTGGATTATTAATTACAAGGTTGGGAATTCAAGTCCACCAGGTACCTGTTAGAGAAATTTGAGGCTGTCTACTTCTATCAGATTTACCACCTTTCTATTCCACTCTCACCACTAGTCCTGAGGGAACATCTATTCTAAAAGAAAGGAGGAACCAATTTCAGGGATCTACATGTAACCTCCTCTCTGGGGCAGAGACAACAGGGAAGTGAGTGAAAGGACACATTGGACAGTTAGGACTTGAAAAAGTAATAACAATTTGTAAATCATTAAGGCTTCATAGGGAGGAGGGAAGGGAAATATGGGGAGCTAGACTGAGGCCCTAAGTGGAGAGAGAATGTTTTGAGAGTGATGATGACAACAAGTGTGCAAATGTGGCCTTCACATAATTGATGCATGTATGGATCATGGTGGCAGTTGTATGAGTCCCCAATAAAATGATTCATAAAAAAGGGAGGGGGAAAGAGGAGCTTAAACCAAGGGCTCAAGTAAAAAATATTTGGAAATGAATAATGGAAATGTGTGTACAGATATGCTTGATACAAATGATGTATTGAATTTTATAAAATTTGTAAAAGTCCCCAATAAATTCATTGAAAAAAAAAAGATTTAGCACCTCTCAAACCATAGATAAGATCACTATGAGTTGGGATGGACTGGGCAAAAGTGATGGTTTGCAATGCATACTACATTATAGATTCTTCTTCTGTCTATTTTTTGTCCATCGGACACCTTTTCTCTCCTTCTCCTACTTATACAATTAAGTCACATTATTTTCCTTAAAGCATGAATAGTCAATACATCAATTATTGCAGTACTCCTTTCAGCCCAATCTTCTGACCTATCATGCATACATGTATGACTTCTTTTTATGCCACTCCCCCTTTCCTCTGCTAGCCCTAATCTTTTCAGCTGTGCCTGAGATTTAACTGATAAGGTTTCTCATTTCAACGTTTTATCAGTTAGGTAATGTCCATGAAACTGAGTTTCTTCATTTATTACTTGCATTACTGGTCTGCTTTCCTCTAGACTCATATTCATGCACATTCAGATACTTCCCCAATAGTTCAACATTTCTTCCTCTACATTGATCTAGATGCAAGCCAAGTGACCTACACTAGAGAAGTTGAAGCATTGTCCTTTGCTAAGGCGATTTTGAGCCTAAAAAGAAATCACAATAGACTTCAATGGTGCAGAAACTCTGATCTTTTTGTTTTCCACTTGAGATACATATTTTCATTAATAAAATCATTCTTTGAGTATTCATTTTCTGAATATATTATCTGTTAGATACCTGTTAGGCACTACATTTGCAGCACTACAGAATTATACAAATAAAAGAAAATGTCAGAGACAGAAGTGAAGCTAATTATAAAAAATCGTTGTGCTAAATATAGAAACTAGTATTTAAAAGAAATCAAATTGTGAAAGTAATGTGTCTTTATATACCATACATAAACATGTATAAGTTGAGTTTTTGAGCACAACTGTAATGCAGTTTTTGTGGTGAACTTAGGTGCCTCAGCTGATATTCAGGTCAGCTGATATCCAGGCATATATGGTACTCTGCACCTAATTTTATAAAGTCTGAAGTCAAGTCTTCATTCCCCTCATTGTTTTCGGTAGAATTCTGCACTCTAATTGACATTGCATTAAAACAGCAGTTTAGGTATCCTAGATGGACTCTAATTGTGTTCCATTGAAATGTTTTCGAAGTTTTAGCATCAAAAGATGTTTGAAGGAGAAAGAATCAGGACACGGCACGGATGGGATGCAGAGTAACTATTTCCCTCGCAGTAGTTCCAACTCACAGACACTATTAACAACACTGGGAAACACTGTTAATTCCTGTGAACCTGACACTTGTTGCTGCAATTGACCCTATCATTGCAGCTGTTGTGCCAAACTCTCTCTCTCTTTTTCACAGAGCTTCCACATATGAAGCATTACACATTTGTCCACATGGGGTAACATTTCCCAACAAAATTCTCATAGGACTGTTTTTGCTACATGGAAGAATAAACAAGTGCTTTGTTTTATGGGAGGAAAGCAGGCAGAATCCTCAGCATCCCTTTCCAGGCAATGTAGTTTTAAACTGAATTTTCTTGAAATTTGTTCCCACTAACACCCCCATAATTTCCCTATATCCTTCGAGAAAAATGAATTGTTTAGATTCTCCAAAATGCAGTTCCTCCTGAACTGTTCTCTCTTCCTGAATTCAACTTACTTGATTGCTATTTGTGTGATTGGACCTTGTATTGTAGACCAAAGACTTGTCCCAGTTATAATTTGTATAATAAAGTAATCTTCATTATATTCAACTATGCTTACAATATCAATGGAAAGACAAGTTGATCTTTGTGTAATGTTTTTAGTATCCATCTAACTAGCCAAAAGTTTGCTGAGGCCAGTATGTGCACTTGAAATAGAAAATTTTGAACCTTATGTGATCTTAACTTCTATGGACATCACATCAGTAAAAATTCTATGGCCCTCTTCCACCACTTTCTAGATTTCAGCCAAAGGTTTCTGTGTTTCTAGGTTGTTAATATGTTTAAAACATGTAAGAACATGGTTTATTTGGGGGCAGAATTCCCATACAATTATTGCAAACCTTCAATAATTTGGGAAAATATCTACTTCAGTTCTGTTAATATATTGACATTAGCACCAACTCTAAATCAACTGATTTCCCCATGACATAGAATGCCTGTTTGTTCATTGTTTAAAAGGTGATTAAGCAAGAGTAGGACAAGTGGGGTAGTTACATAATTGCATGTGAACTTGAAGCTATATAAAAGTGTAAGGGTGTAGTTTTACCTGGAAATTCATTCTTAGTGTAATGATGACTTCTTCTGGGTGTGGCCTTCTCATGAGGAGAGCCCTGAGAACCTCCCTTTTGCCCTCTACCATCAACTTCCAGTTGGTCAGCCACACTGCGACCTCCCAAAGCCCTGAAAATTTTTTTTACCCACAGCCATTGGATCAACTAGACTTTGCACCCACCACAACCACCAACCAGTGATACTCCTACAATGATGTTGCCTCATTGCACATCACTGCATCAGTCTGAAAAGGGACTCATGGACTAATATCACACTTAAGTACTTGAGGTGAACTGCACAGCAATGTCTTCACAATATATAATTATTTATTGACACAAACTCTCATACATATATATCTCTCTAGTCAACCTAATCTAATACAGCAAGTGTCGTATTGTGAGAATTTCTCTGCAACTCTGCACTGATCACAGAGATAGGTTCTACCGTGCTGCATTATGAAGTAGCCACAATCTTTGGCTTATCCTTGTATTCTAAACAAGCATTAGCAGTTTGCAATATTTTTAATTAGGGTAGAATATTATACCTTTTTCTTATATTCCCTGAAATAAAGAGAAGACATCTCTGAAGATAAGAAATAAGAAGACAGCTTTGAAATGTTTTAAAAGAAAGTTATGATTAAAATAAACCCTATTTCACAGATGAGTTAGGTAGAAATAAATTCATAGGATTTTTTTTTTATTTCTTAAGTGTGGTACAGGTTAAAACATGTTTATATGACATACAATATCAGAACTACAATATAAAATTCCATGAGAGGCCTTCGAAAGACCATTATGGTGTGGTGTTTACTCTTTGTTCTGTGATCAGCAAGGTCTGCACATTATAAAAGCTAACTGTACTTCAGGACAAAAAAAAGAAGTTTTCTACTCTTGTAAACAATTATAGTCTTGTAAACTCACAGGCAACATCCTACTTGCCCTATGAGGTCGTTCTGAGTCTGCACTGACTCAGTGGCAGTGAGTGAGTAATGAGAGGTCTTCATAATGGGTGAAATACAAGGTCGCTAAAAATGAGAGAGATTCTCAGTTAGATGGATTGGCACATTATGCACAACAATGGATTCAAACTATCTGCAACAGAACCCAAGATTTCCCATGATGTCTGCCATTGTCACTGTCTCATTACCATCAAACTACCACAACTCCAAATTTGGAAGATGAAGCTTTGGAAAACAACTAAATGTAATTTCTTGAGTTGAGTCCAATGTAAAGTCTATGTTTAGATTCATTTTAATACAGAATACACTAGTCTAACATAGTTTCCTAACATATTTTCCACTGAGCTAATATTCCAGCCATGTTTGTGTTTGAAATTGCTCTATACTTCTAAAATATAGGTTGAATTTCACTTCTTTTGAGAAATCTAACTAGTTTACCAAGACCATCATTGAAAACCTTTTGGAACTTTACCCTGACTTTTAAATTATACTTGCAATTACTCTGTATTTTATTTCTTACTCTATTATTTTACCTTTTTGATATTTAAGCATTCAAGTCTGAAGACTATGCGTCGTCTACACTAATTAAAAATATCTATCATTGAATAGGTATGCTAATGAAGAGGTGAGTGAACAGATTAATACTAAGTCTCCTAGAAAAATCATTTGGCTTATTGACTTTATTTATTGTCCAGAAAAGATATATAAATAGCATTTTTGCTTTATAGGTTGTTTGGTTTTTAAAAAATTAAAATAAAAAAAATTGCAATACTACTGACATCTGAGCAAGGCATTAGACTTCTAACAGAATGGTTGACAGTGCTAGCACACCTAGCTGTTCCCATAAAAGAAGGAGCTGACAAAATGCTCTCAGTCAAGATTACAACGTAGAAAACCCTAGGACAGTTATACACAGTCCTATGAAGTCTCTGAGTTGAAAATGTATAAGACTGAATCTGACAACAATGAGAGTATTTTTGTTGCTTTTGGTTTATTTGGGTTTTTTTATATCAATGTACTGGGAGCTCATATAATTCTTATCCTAATGCATGCATACATCCATTGTGTCAAGCACAATTGTATATGTGTTGCCATCATCATTCACAAAACATTTTCTTTCTACCTGATCCATTGGTATCAGCTCCTCATTTTTTCCCTCCTCCTCCCCCATAAACTCTTGATAATTTATAAATTTTATTATTTTTTAAGTCTTCCACTCTCTGATGTCTCCCTTCACCCACTTGTCAGTTATCCATCCCCCAGGGAGGAGGTTATAGGTAGATCCTTGTATTCAGTTCCCTCTTTGTAACCCACCTTCCCTTCGCCACTCTCATCACTGATCCTGAAGGTATCGTCTGTCCTGGATTCCCTATGTTTTCTATCTGTACCATTGTACATCATCTGGTCTAACCAGATTTGTAAGGTAGAATTGGGATCATGATAGCAGGATGAGGGAGAGCAGTAGCATTTAAGAGCTAGAGGAAAGTTGTACGTTTCATCGTTGCTACACTGCACCCTGACTGACTGATCTCCTCCCCATGGCCCTTCTGTAAGAGAATATCCAGTTGCCTACAAATGGGCTTTGGGTCTCCAATCTGCATCCCCCTTCATTCAAAATGATAAGATTTTTGTTCCTTGATGCCTGATACCTGATCCCTTTGATACCTCGTGATCACACAGATTGGTGTGCTTCTTCCATGTGAGCTTTGTTGCTTCTGAGCAAGATGATCACTTGTTTATCTTCAAGCCTTTAACACTTCAAATCATCCCTTGATAGTCAGACACTATCAGTTTTCTTCACCACATTTACTTATGCATCTGCTTTGTCTTCAGCTATTCTTTAAGGAAGGTGAGAATCATGCAATGTCAATTTAATAGAACAGAATATTTTGCATTGACAAAATACTTAAAAGGAGGCCCAATGTCCATCCGTTACCTTAATGCTAAACCTAGAAATATATGTGCATATCTATTGCCCCATCCTCATATATAAATATGTTTATGTATGTACATGTCTCTATTTAGACTTCTAAAAATGCCATTTGCCTCCTAGTTTTTTCCTCTATTTCCTTTTACTTTCCTCTTGTCCCATTATCATGCTCCACCTGAAGCCCTAACAATAACAGTATTGACCATAAAATGCATCATCATTATGTAATAAGAGCAACACTTCAAATTCACAGCATAGCTCTGTCTTCATGTTGAATTTGGGATTGATACAATATGTATTTAATCAAGTAGCATAAATAAAAACAACTCTTCAGTGTAATGAAACTACAATTATTTCTCCAAATATGTGATTCTTAATGCTAATATGTTCCTACCATAAAAATTCTCTTCCATAATTGTTGAAAACTTGAGTTTATTTTTAGTTGACAGGTTACCAATCTCACAAACGATCTATAGAGTATGAAACTGTGGTTGCTGCTATGGGAACCGAATCTCTTTATATTTCTGACTTTTATTTTAAACTGGTAACTCTCTTAATATTGCATTAACTTAAAAAAATAGATTTTTTGCCTTTAACAGTACCTCAAATTTTTTGACTGTCACTTAGTAAGATGTAAGCACTTTGGAAAACATGATTTTAGAAAAAAATGACCTTTAAGGTATTATTTTATTATTATTTTCAAAAATTTTGTTCCAAATGTCAGAAACAATCAAGGCATTTTTCTGAAAGGAAAAGGTCAGTCCAAAGATAAGTTAGCTCAGCTTTGAGTGACAATGTTTCTCTCTTGTCCAATCCAGGGTGTCAAGTAATAATTATAGTGTGCCTGAATGATAGCTCAATTCCTGCACTTGTCCTAGATGGATGAAAATATCACAGGAACTTCTGAATCAGTGTTTAAAGCAAATACGGTGAAATGTGACAATCCCAATCCAAATGAAAACTAATATCTTGAAATGCACAACTCTTTCTCAAAGCCAGTTACATATATTTCAAATGGAAACAGTATTTCTTTAAAATGAGTCACAATGAGTCTTGGTCATTATTATCTAGATACCAGTTTGAAATAAAATTGTAGGGCAGGAGATTTTTTCCACTAGCAATGCATCAGTATTACTGTAATTGTATGATAGAATAGGTTTAGAAAAGCATGTATTTGCTCTAATGAAATAGAACACCATTCAGAATTTTCCTCAAAATTGATCCTAAATGTAAATAAAGAAGCCCTAAGTGAAAATTATGAAATTATTATAAAAATCTTAAGTGATATAGTCAGTGTGTACCTTTTCTTTTCTTTTTTGAAAATCATTTTATTGGGGACTCATACAACTCTTATCACTCTTATGCACAAATGTGCATGCAAAGCACATTTATACATTTGTTGTCATAATCATTCTCAAATAATTATCTTTCTGCTTAAACCCTCATATTGTTCCCTTCCCACATTGTTCACCCCTCCCTCATAAGCCCTTGATAATTTATAAATTATTATTTTGTCATATCATACAGTGTCATTGTCTCCCTTCACCCACTTCCCTGCTGTCCATACTCCAGAGAGAGGTTATAAGTAGATCCTTGTAATCGGTTCCCCCTTTCTGTTCCAGCTTCCCTCCAACCTCCCACTATGGCCACTCTCACCACTGATCCTGAAGGGATCATCTTTCCTGGATTTCCCACGTTTGGGGTTCCTGTATGTATCATCTGGTCTAGCATGTTTGTAAGGTAGAATCAAAATCATTATAAGAACTAGAGAAAAGTTGCCTATTTCATTTTTACTATACTGTACCCTGACTGGCTCATCTCCTCCCTGTGATCCTTCTGTAAGGGGTTGTCACTTCACCTACAGATGGGTTTAGAATCCCCAATCTGTACTCCCTCTCATTTATAATGCTATAATTTTGACTTCTGTGATGCCTCATAGCTGAAGCCTTTGACACTGCATGGTCACACAGTCTGGTGTGCTTCTTCGGTGAGGACCAACCCGGAGATCAGGGAACAATAAGTGATCCAAAATTAGTGACATGATGGGTGTGAGAGGCCTGATAGGGGTTGATCAAGAGTAATGTAACAGAGAGAAAATACTGAAACCAAAATGAAGGCTGAGTGATAGTGGGACAAGAAGAAAGGAAAAGGAAATAGAGGAAAGAACTGGGAGGCAAAGGGCATTTATAGAGGTCTAAATATAGGCATGTACATAGGTGGATATATTTATATATGATGATGTGGAAATGGATCAGTGTGCATATACTTATAGGGTTAGTATTAAGGTAGCAGATGGACATTGGACCTCCACTCAAGTACTTCCACAATGCAAGAACACTGTGTTCAATTAAATGGCATTCCACGATGCTCACCTTCCCGACATGATCTCTGAAGACAAATGTGTGCATAAGCAAATGTGGTGAAGAAAACTGACAGTGCCCAGCTATAAAAAGATATAGCATCTGAGGTCTAAAAGACTTGAAACTAAACAAGTGGCCATCTTGCTCAGAAGCAACAAACCCACATGAAAGAAGCACACCAGCCTGTGTGACCACGAAGTGTCAAAGGGATCAGGGATGAGGCAGGAAAGAATGTACCTTTTCATCTGTTAAAAAAAAAAGAGTTTGACTATGGGACAGAATATAATGGAATAGTTGGGTTTTTCGGTCAAACAGACTGGGTCAGGATTCTCCCCATAATGTGACAACAAAGCACAGTGTCCTCAGTTCCATGATGGAGTCTTCTGAGAAGCAGCTCTGCACCAGGGGTAAGAATAGAGTGGAATTGTACCTTCCTCATTGAGTCACAGCATTGATGCAATGAGGGAAGTCTTCATGCAGCTATGAGTGTATCTCTGCTGAATCTGGAGCCTACATCTGGTTTATAGACCTCTTGTCATTTTGTCTGCTGATCATAGGAGCCTCCATGGACTGCCAAACTTGGAATCATTTAGCTATGCATCCAGCAGTATGTGGTCTTTCTGCCTTGTCTTCCTGCTCCCTGAATTGTGGAACCCTGTAGCTAAATGTATTGGGAGAAGCCACCAGTTAATCATCCTAAGCACTGACTTTTAAGAATTGGACATACTTGGCTTTGCCACTGTACGAGAGTTTTCTTAGTAGAAATCTCTTTCAAGATACTTACACATATGAGCCTCAGTGGATTTGCTTCACTAGAGAATCCCATCTGATAATCCTTTCTAAGAACCTATCAATTATTACTTACAGAATCAGGTCGAGAACAATGTCTTGCATATTTGATCTCCAAAATACTCTGAAATGTTACATTTATGTCGACAGGAATACAAATTTTGAATTTTTTACTAGTAATTGAAAAATTGAAAGTTAGCACATACTGTAGGTTCAATCACATCCTGCAGAATTGTACATTTACTTCCACAATCAGTTTCCAAACATTCCATTTCTTCATGGATTCCTTGACACCATTTTCCCTTCACCTCACCACCACCACTTCCCTTCCCACCCCCTGAATCCTTACTGTACTTGCTATCTCTATAACAAATTTATTATTTATATTAGATAAACTACAGTTTATCACCCAGTTTAACTATCATCAAAGTTGGAATAAAGGAAACATAAGAAATAAGAAATGTTCAAGCTAGAGCAAGTGTCAAGTGCAATTCACGTGTCATTTAAAAATCATTAAAAGTCTTACATTATCCCTTCATTGGAAATCAATGCAAAACAATCAGTGATTAAGAATGTCACTATAAATTCAATGATGAGTTTCAAAAATCACCAAATGATATCCAAAATAAATGAGATGGAGTTTCTCTATCCTTGCACGCTGACTGTACTTCATCCAAAATGGCTGTATTTGACTGCTCAGCAGTCCATGGAACTTCCAATATTCTTCACTGAAGCCACATTTAAAACACACTTCAATTCTTCTTTGGTCTTCTTATGCATTGTCCAACTTTCACATGCATTTGAGGGAATCGAAAATACCATGGCTTTGGTTAGTGTTCTCAAGGTAACATTTTTGTTTTCAAGACTCTAACGACATGTTGGCCAGCAGAGTTGTATTTGGATCCCTTGTTGCTTCACGGAGAATTAAGTGTGGCTCCAAGAAAGAAAACTTGACAACTTCTATCTTTTCTCCACCATTGATGGTAGATCAGTGTAGTTGTGAGGTTGTCAGTCTTCTTGATGTTGAGTTATAGTCCATACTGAAGGTTGCAATTCTTGATCATCAGCAGCAAGCACCTCAATGCCTCTTCACTTTCAGAAAACCAGGTTTTGTCAACTTCATATAGCGTGTTGTTAGTAAGCTTTCTTTTAATCCTGCTAGAGCGTTCTTCTTATAATCTAGTTTCTCTGATTATTTACTCAAGATACATAGTGTTATGCTGGGTTGTCTATAGAAACAAAATCAATGACACTCATATATGTCTAAGAAAGGGTTTTATATCAATAAGTATTTCTTTTCTAGCCCAGTCATGCTCAATCAAGTTCATGAATCCAGTGCAATAAAGGACAATTTTCAGATCCATATAGCTGCCAGAGCAGTGGTGCAGACAGGTGAATAGGAATTCAGAGAGATCACATGCCAGTGGGTGTAGAGTTGCACTGATCCAGGTCTATGTAAACATGGCTGAGCAGTGATAGTCCTTGGGATCAAGTGACCCACATGAGGCTGCACCTGGGGGCAGATAGAAAGAGACCCCATAAGTAGCATGAAAATCTGGCAGAAGGAGGAGAAGCTCCCAGTTCCTCCTTTAGAAGAAGACCACTCCCCTCCCCCAAGGAGGTACCATCGGGCTGTGACCTGATTGATATGACCCTACACTTTCATACAAATTCAAATTAAAAAAACAAATCAACTACCACAAAGATAAAATATGCATGGTAAGAAGTGATACACACCTTTCCTCATTTTAAACCATGCAATATTTTCTTGTTCTGCTCAAACTATTGCTTCTTGTTCCATGTTCTGATTCCCCAAGAAGTGTTCTGGAATTCTTATTCGTCTCAAGGCTATCCATGTTTATTATGATCTACACAGTGTAATGCCTTGGCACAGCCAGTGAAACATAAGTAAATGTCTTCCTGGTATTCAATTCTCTGTTTTCATTCACTATTCACCTGACATCAGTGATGATGTTCTGCTCATTATATACTCTTCTGAATTGGGCTTGAACCTACAGCAACTTCTTGTCAATGTACTGCTGGAACCATTGCTGGATGATACACAACAAACATTTTGCTTGTAATGATATAGTAAACTTATAATATTGTTCTTTATTTTGTTGATTCTAATGAGTCATATTGTTGGACTGGTTATAAATATGGAACTATTCCAGTCAATTTGTAAAGTTGTTGGATTCTAAATTTCCTGTCTTAGAAGAGTGAGTACTTCCAATGTTTCATTATCACACTTACTCTGGGTATTTCCACTTCTTTTGATGCTTCCTGCATCATTCAATATTTTGTTCAGAGAATCTTACAATCTTGCAACTCAAGGTTTAAATTTTTTCTGAGTCCTGTCAGTTTAATATATGCTGAACCTTTTCTTCCCTTTTAGTTTTACAGTTCTTGTTCTTTGCACATTTCATTGTAATACTCTGAAGTTGCCCTTTACAATTTGTCATTCAGCTCCTTGACTTCACATTTTCTAACATGTGCCATAGCTGTACTGATTCAAAGAACAAATTTCAAAGTCTTTTCTGACATTTGCTTTGATCTTTTCTTTCTTGCCTTTTTGCTTTCTTCATATTCGATGTTCTTGATATTCTACAGCTCATAAAGTTCTGTCATTAGTATTCAATGAAAATTCAATATTTTCTACATGGAATGGTAGGATATACCAAATGTCATATTTTTATTCTGGTGAACATTTAAATATTTTCTTCATTTTCAACCTGAGCTCATGTATGGACAATTGATAATCTGTTTTCATTGTTTATTATCCGTCTGCTTTAATATGACCCATTGATGTTCCAGGCTTGTTTCAACTGCTCATATTGAGCTTCTCCAACTTATCTTCCAATATATGTTTCAATTTCATTTCTGTGTATTCTATCTGGAGAAGTTCATGTTTATAACTCCCCTTTGTGTTGTTGAAAACAGGGCATTTACTATGAGCAAGTCATTGGTTTTGCATATTTTCTAACTACTAACTCTTCTGATTTGTTTCCAACCTTTGCATCCTGAACAGCAATAATCACCGATGCATTTTTTTTTGGGGGGGGGCATCACTGCTGTCCGGTGGTGGGAGTAGAAGGCCCATCCCCACTGCTGGAATTGAACCTCCGTCCCAGTGGGCCGCATTCCCGCACACAACCACTATGCCACCGGGGCTCAGCCCGACCAATGCATTTTGATTGCATGTTTGAACAACTTTACTGAAGGCACCCAAACTTTCCATGTCTGCATCACTAGCTTTAGTGGTTGGTACATACATTTTCATAATTTTTGCACTGATTAGATTTCCCTGTATGGGGATAGACAACATTGTGCTTCATAGTAACTCTTGCAATGTTCTTTATGAGAATGAATGCAACGTGATTCTTCTCTACTATATTCTTGGCATTGTGGACGTAAGATTTTATGATTCAAAATGGTTAATACCACTTCATTTCAGCTCACTGATGCTTAGAATATCAATTTTTATGTGGTGAATTTCATTTTAATGACTTTCAATTTTCCTAGTTTCATATTTCAGAATTCAAAGTTCAGATTATAATCAATAATTTGCAATTACTTCTTTTCATTTTCAGTTGTGCCCCATCAGCAAATAAATGTACAAAATCTTGACTCCCATAGGCTTTACTCCACCTAAGTCATTTTCCTCAACTAAAATTTTGATAATACAGCTCTTCCTCAGTCATATTTTGAGAAAAATTTCATCTTCTGACCCTATCTCTGGTTATATTGTGTTTCTGTTCATTAGATTTTCAGTTTTGTTACTATCCATAGGATTTCAGTGGCTAATTCCTAAGAAACAAATAGCTTATTCTTTCTTAATTGTCTATTATTATTTTGAAAGTTCTGCTGAAATCTGTTCCCTCTGGCTGACCCTGCTGGTATTTGAAATGAACCTAGATCTTAGCATTGCAGCAACACAGAAGTCACCAAAGTACAACAAAGTGTCAGACAAGTGGGATTAGTCTTTTCTAATATCATTACCAAAGTATCTGCAACAAATTCTCACTAACTTTGCTTCGAAGGAGCATTATAGTTGCACTTCCTTCTAGATAGACTCTTTATTCTTCTGGAAGTCCATGGTCACTTAACTAAGGTCAAAATTTCACTTCTTGATCCTTCTTCTTTGTGTCCAACTTTTGCATTCCAATTACGAGTAATGATAACTGCCTTTTCATTACATGCTTGATAAACTGAAGACTAAATGAGTAGGTGGAGTATTTTCATTATACTCTTCTCTAGCTTTACTATTATATATATAGTTTTTATGATTTGGAAAAAAATGAAGAGCAACTAAAGCAACCATAAAAATATAATCATTTGTACATAACTTTGGGTAATATTATCTGTAATCAGCTATCCTTGTAGGTCTGTAGATATTATTCAGAAACATATAGCACCAGAGTTTAAGATAGAAGCTTAATTTAAATGATAATGAATGTGATGCAAATTCTCTTGAATTTGTTATCCCCATTTTAGAACATCCCATGATAATCTGATTCCAAATGGACAAATACAAGTTCTCTCAGTTTACTAATGCCTATGGTTTCAATCATTATGTTGTCCATTTCATTTTTTATGATAATTAATTTTTCTATATTTTTGTGTATTCCATAATTTGATTATTAGTGGGCAGGTGAAGCTGAGTTTTCTTATTTTGAGTTGTTCCTGTCATTAAAAACAGATCTTAAAAGCTTTTCCCCATATACATTACTAAAATTAATTCTACTTTGAAAAAGCAGCTCTTCTGTGGTCATATTTTGAGCATTTTCCAGGGGGCTCGGCCAATGCCTGTTTTGGCAAAAAGCAGCATACCTCACACACATTACTCACATGATCTCATTGTCGTCATGGCAGCACCCCCAACTGCCACAAATCAGGCCTTTTTATCACACACCATTTTGCAATCTTTTCAGAACATCTAAAGGTTGTCGATGATCACAGTGAATATTTTGTAAAAACAGTTTCACTCAAACCTAGTTTTTTGTGATAGATGATTAAAGAGAACAGTGTTCAGTTGTAAAATTTTGTTACCTGATTGGGAAAAACATTGCAGAAAGTTTTGTTATGGAGAGCACATTTTAAAAGACAGCACTATGGGAAAGATACCCAAGTTTAAAAGTAATTTTTTCATTTCAAAAAATGTGAAATGTTGACTGGTCCCAAACCTCATCCTGGATGTCCTTCAACTTTTTGAACTGAGGAAAATGTTGATTCATGGTGCATTTGGAGTTTGTTCCACCAGGTCAGACTGTTAAACAGGCTTTCTATTTAGAGGTTCTGAAAAGATTTTTTTTTCTGCCAAAGATAGCACACAGAGATGACTGCATGAGCAGGTAGGTGCATTGGGGAAAAAAGCAACATGCATCTCTTGTCCCATATACCTGACTCGCCTGATCTCATTCCATGAGACTTCTTTTTTTTCCTTGAATGAAGAGGGACATGAAAGAACACTGATTTGACAATGTAGAAGAGGTGAAGAGAAAATGAGGGAGGTGCTGTCAGACATCCAAACAGATGAGTTCCCAGAGTGGAATCGCAGATTTGGCAAATCTATAAAGTGTAATAAAGAGCATATTGAAGCTCTTTTGTCAAAATAATTTAAACACACAGCTTTGAAAACCACAGGACAAAGATGGGCATTGCTAGCATCCAAGTGTCTCCAGATCCCTTAATGGCAATTCTGGATCTGTCACAGGGTTGCTGTAAGTGGGAATCAACTTTATGGTAATGAGATAGTTTTTCTTTGAAGCTTGTGGTTAAAAGCACAATGCCTAATGTCCAATAGTTCTAGCAGTGATCATTCTGTGTTTTAAAATATCTCAAAATATTTCAGGGAAATATATTAAATAAAACTGAGACCATAGAGTGCCCAGGATAGACTTTGGGACCAGGATGTGGAACCATATCGGACTCTACTGGAGGAAACTCCTAGGGGTGAAAAACAGACCTTTTTATTATTTTTATTTATTTATATTTTTGAAACATTTTTCTTGTAGTTGTTTTGTTTTCTTTTGTTGTTTCATCTTGCTGTCTTGCTTTTGTGTGCATATTATTATCTCTGCAGGTCTACCTATATAAGATAGGCTGGACGATCAGTCTGGAGGAGAAAATGATGGGACTGATGGTTCCAGGGTTATATGGGAGAGGAGGACGTGGGGTAAAAGGTAGTGTTGACCAGACCAGGGATAAGAAAACAACATGTGATCCATTATCAGTGGCAAGGAGGGTGTGAGGGGCCTGATAGGGATTAATCAAGGGGAGGGTCACTGAGAAAAATTACTGAAACCCAAATGAAGGCTGAGCATGATAGTGTGACAAGACGGAAATAAAAGGAAATAGAGGAACGAAATAGGAGGCAAAGGACATTTATAGAGGTCTAAATACAATTATGCACATAGGTAAATATATTTATATATGATGATGGGGATATACATCTATGTGCATATAATTATAGGTTCAGTATCAAGGCAGCAGATGGACATTGAGCCTCAACTCAACTACTTCCTCAGTCCAAGAACACTTTGTTCTATGAACTTGACATTCCATGGTGCTCACCTTCCTGACATGATCGCTAAAGACTAATGTGTACATAGGCAAATGTGGCGAAGCAAGTTGATGGTGCCGGATTATCAAAAGGTATAGCCTCTGGGGTTGTAAAGGCCTCAAGATAAATAAGCTGCCTTCTAGCTCACAAGCGACAAAACACACTAGGAAGAAGCACACCAGTCTGTGTGACCAAGATGTGTCAATGGGATCAAGAATCTGGCATGAAAGAACGTAAAATTCTATCACTGTGTGCCTACCTTCATATTAGTATCACTGAAGACAAATATATGCATGAGTAAAAGTAGTGAAGGAGTCTATGGTGCCTGTCTATCAAAAAATATAGAGTCTGGGGTCTTAAAAGCTTGAAGGCAAAAAGCAGTCATCTAGCTCAGAAACAACAAACCCCACATGAAGGAAGCACCCAGCCTCTGTGACCTCAAGGTGTCAAAAGGATCAGGTATTGAGCATCCAAGAAATTAAATTATATTATTGTAAATGATGGGGAATACAGGTTGGGGACCCAAAGCCTATCTTTAGGTAATGGACTTCCCCTAACAGAAGGGTCACAGAGAGGAGAGGAGCCAGTCAGAGGGCAGTGTAGCAATGATGAAACATACAACTTTCCTCTAGTTCAGTGGTTTGAAACATTTTTTCAAGTTGGTCATATGGTTTTTCACAAAATTAGATCATGCATTATCTTAGAATACAGGGAAAAACATTATACAGATGGGATAATCCAATATAGTTTAAATATAAAATGAAAAATTTATCATCATCAAAGCTATATTTACAACTTGAAAGCAATCACAAAATATTAGCAGAAAAGTAAACATTATGTAAATAAAATGAACCCCTGTTTAATTAAGAACATTTTATCATTGTAATGGTTTCCTTGATGCTGTTTCATCATCCTTGTAAGGTTTGAAATATTTGGGTGATAATCCATTGTTGTTAAAAGAACACATGATTCTGAATTTTCATTAGTTAAGATATTTTGTGATGAATTGAGAATGAATTTCATTCAGGAAAATACCTGTTCACATGAGTAGCTGGACCCAAAAGCTTATAGTAAAGAGAAACCAACTTTCTTTATCAAAGAAAACTTGCAAGGGAGTGATGCCCAACACATAGATATCATGTTTGAGTGATTTTCATCAGTGGCTTCAAGTTGTCTTCTTATAGCTTTGGATTTTCTGTCCATATTGCTGAGATTTTGAAGTCAATTAACTCCATATTCAGATTTTCAGTTTCAAGGAAATTGAAATATTGCAGGTCCAATGCATTGTCCTCCATTTCATCAGACTTTATTATAAAACTGTACATAGGATCATGGACTTTAAAGTTCTGAAATCAGGTTTCAAGTTTGGTTTCAATGGCACCTGTGTAAGTTTTAAGCATATCTACTTCTGCATTTATAATTTTTATGAGTTTTTACTAAAGGAAAATATTTAAATGTTTGTTTTACTAGGTCATCCTGCAATAGAACTATATTACAACAAAATATTTTCCATTCTTCATAAAGTTTGAGAATTGTCTGTTCCTTGCCCTGTAGACATGAATTTAAATAATTGAAATGATTAGTAATATCTGCTAAGAGTTTTAACTTAAGGAGCCAATCTTTATCTTTGAGCTGAAGGAAACTTTCACCGATTTCATTCATAAATATTTCAATTGCATCAATGCATTCTGCAAAGCGATTTAGAACTTTTCCTCTGCTTAACCAGAGAATTTCGTATGCAATAATAAATCACTATATTCACATAAAATTTCTTCTAAAATGTCTTAAATTTTCTGTGATTCAAGGCAGAAGAGTTAAAATTGTGTTAGTAGTTTTAATCACTACATTAATCACTCTATTTAACTGTTTCCAGGAGACTTTTGCACATAAATATTCTTCATGAATTATACAATGAAATCAAAGTACTGTTCTTCCAGGTTCCTTCTACAATAGGTTTACAAAGCCTGCATGTTTTCCTAACATTGCTGGAGCTCCATCAGTTGTGACAGAAAATAAATTTTCCTTCAAATGAAAGACATTTCCATTTTTTAAAATTTAATGAATTCTCGAACTTTCTTTAAAATGTCAATACCTTTCACAGTACTGAACATTGATTAAAGTACACACAACTCTTCATGAATAACTGTAGAATCAATACTTCCATAGCAAGCAACTATTTCAAGTCTTGCAACATTATTTATGTCAGTACTTTCATCCACAGACAAGTCCAATGAGATCTATCTCATCCAAATTAAACTACACAGATTGCTTTTCATTTGTTTCACTCTCTTGAAGAAGAAGCACTGAAAGCTGGCTGCCAGTGGCTGTTTCACCAAATCGAAAGCACAATGGCTCAGTGATTACCAGTCATCGCCATAAACTGAGAGCACCGACTTTAATTCATTGACTGGAATACCTACTGATCGTCATAATTAAGATTTGTTTACTGGGTCACTAAAATGTTCCCAGTGGGTGACCTAGTGACACGGGTTATAGGTTGCAGATCACTGATCAAATTCTTCAATGCTTCCTCCTCTCCTAATCTACCCTACAAAGATGGCTAGACCAGAGGATATACACTGGTACAGATAGGAGCTGGAAACATAGGGATTCAAGGACACATAATCCATTGAGAACCAGTGCTGGGAGCGGGAATACTGGGAGAGTGGAGGGAAGGCAGGGTAGAAAATAGAAGCCAATTATAAGAAACTACATAAAACGTCTTTCCTGGCGTCCAGACTACAGGGAAGTAGTGAAAGAGATATTGAACCATGTAAGGTATATGACAAAGTAATAATAATTTACAAACTAGGTTCATGAGGGTGAGGGAGTGGGGAAGAAGGGGAAAATTGAGGACCCCAATGCCAAGAGTTTATTTAGAAAGCAAATGCTTTGAGAATGATGAGTACAATGGATGTAGAAATGTGCCTGACACACAGTAGGCTTATGTATGGATTATGATGAGTTGTATAAGCCCTGAATAAAATGATTAAAAAATACCTGATCCCCAAAGTCAAGATTAAACCTTGGATTTCATTCAGCTTTAAATAGCAAAATTCAACAATAGTAACAACCTAAGAATACAACAAATGATTCTTTCAAACCATAAACTGGCCTCTAAGGGGAGTAGTAATACAAATGAGATGTACACATCTTAGAACCATCAATAATTTCAGTTCAGAGGGGTTGTATTTGTCCAACAGAATTTTGTCCAAACTTCAGAAAGGTTGGTAGAATGAAGACGAGAGGCATGAAACACAGAAAATGGGGTACGGAGGCTTGCATTAAGGGAATTGCAATGAATGTGATGAAGGAAAATGTGATGTGTCATGAATTTTTGAAGCCAAAGTACTCTTTCAACCTACAGAAAATTTACAGTAAATTATTTTAAAGACAATAAGATACTATTTACTAACATATGCATATAAGAAAAATATATGGGAGTGTCTTACATTCCTATATGTACATAGACAAGGAGGCAATCATTCAATTAGAACAAGAGGATACTACCTGATAGAAAGCTAGAAAAGTGTGTACCAGTATGGTATTCTTTTACCATACTTATTAAATTTGTGCGTTGAAGAATGTGTTAGACTAGGTAGACTAGAGAAACAAATTCATAAACATGCATATGTATATAAGGGAGAGGTCCATATACAAGAGGAATGGAACATTGAGAAAGCATCCCAACCCAGACCAGTCCATGCCCACAACTCTGATATTAGTCCATATGTCTGATACCAGTCTGTAAAGTCTTCTTCACATTTGCAAAGCCCATGCAATAAGACTGGGACAATCACAGGCCAGTGGTTGCAAAGTGTTGTGTATCCAGTGGTGGTAGAAGCATCTCAGCTCATGGCTCCTCCAGTTTCCAGGGTTTAGGGTCTATTAGGATGCTGCCCTGTATCCTGTCAGCTCCAATGTCTCCCAGGGAATCAGCCTTGTGTCTTGTCAGCAGAGTGTCTCTCAGGGACTGAGGACTGAGTCTCTCACCTCCAAGGAGGAAATATAGCCAGATTTCCCAGAATTCTCAGGAGAAATCCATGCCCACACAGATATCTCATTGGCTATCTCCAGATTGACTGGCTAGACTCCACCCCTACACTCTTAGTCCTCAAATAGACACCAGATTAGGTGACTGCCACAAAGAAGCAATTTGAGAAGCCTTACTTCTTCTTGAGAAGAAGAAGAATGCAACATCATATTATAGGAACACAAGTTAATAACTTGTATAATGCAAATGTAACAACCATGCTTACTGAACAAAAGTGAATAATACTTGAGGTACTTATGTTTAAAGATCAAAGAAAAAAGTCCAGCTTGGATTGCACCTCAGTTTATGGGATTACACCCCAATTTATGGGAAATCAAAACAAACTAATGGTATTAAAGGGATTCATATTCCTAATGACCCTATAGGACAGTGTCTGTCCTATAGGATTGCGTAAGTTGAAGTCTTATGCAGCTAAATCTTTCACTACAGTGGCTGCTGGGGAAGAAGGGACTCTTTTGTTTAACTGCTCAGTGTTTAACTACTATACTACCAGATCTCCACACCTCAAAATAGAAATTATTAAAGAAAGGTTATGACTGGAACAATAAACAATATCAAGATAACTTGATAACATTAAAGCTGTCAACAATTTAATTTTACTTGGGTCAATAATTAATGCCCCTATAAGCTGAAATCCAACTACAATTTGCATTGGGAAATTAGATGCAAAATAGTTCTTGCAAGTGTGATAAATCAAAGATATCACTTTTAGAACTGAGGAGCTCCTAATGCAAGCCATAGTCTTTTAAATTGCCATATATGTAAAGATTGTGAAATAAAATTCAAAAATCAAAGAAATATTATGACACGTTATGTATTGCATAAGTGAATTATATTACTCAACCTTCCTAATGTCATAACCCTTTAATATAATTCCTCGTGTTGTGGTGAACCCTCGCACATAAAAATATTTCTGTTGCTACTTCAAAATGTAATTTTGCTATTGTTATGAATTAAACAAACTCCATGAAAGGGTCTTTCTATCTCCAAAGTGGTCCCAACCCACAACTTGAGAACCCGTGGCTTATACCATTGACACATGTACAACCAAAGAACACTCCTTAGAAGCATAAATAGTAACTTTCTTATTTTGAATGTTTATTAAGAGGATTCAATCTCTGAAACATTGCATCATACTGAGTAAAAATTCAGCAAAAGTAAAAATAAAAAAGCAATAGTTGCAGTGAGGTAGATTAACATTTTCACTGTAACAATGGACTCAAATATACACTATTGTGAAGATAGCATGTTCTCTGCAATATTTCCTCCTAATATACATATTATATGTGATAATAAAAATTCTGCATCAACTTGACTGGGTCAGGATTCTCCCTAGTTAATTTTTAGCAATTCATATGACCTACATCAGGATAATGTAATCACATTCAATTACTTATAAGCCTCCACAAGGAGATAAAATTAGAGTGGAAAGCAAGACCATTCCTCAGCTCATAGCTCTGATGCAATTAATTGCTTCTAGAGTATGGCCTGCTTCGAATATAAATGGACGACATGGGGAATTTGCTTGCTTTATGCTGAGTCACTGTTGCATCTGTCCCAGCAACTTCCAGCTCTTTGGACTTGAGCCAATAACCTACAATAATCCCTGTCAGTCTTGGGAGTTTTCAGAGACTTGCTATCTAGTCTTTAGATCTTGGATTTGCCCTCCTTTCCAAACATAGTACTGCCTTGTTGAAACGTCTCCAATTAATACCAAACATATATAAGAAATTGGATCCTCCCTGAACTTGAACTTCCCCACTTTACAACTCTATTACTCATTTTCTTGTTTTAAAAAAGTGTATTCTCTCTTTCTCTCTCTAGATATACATATACCCATGTAATAAAAATCACTAGTTTTTCTTCTAAGATAATATTCTAAGATAATCACTGTGAATCACAAGCAACTTAAAGGCAAATAATAGTAATTAAGCACATAATATACCATAAAGCTGTACTATAACATAATTATTAGTATGTTTTAAAGTAATTCTTAATTCCTAAGATACAGTATAAGACTGTTATTACTTTCTTTCTTTTTATGGGGGGGCATCACTGCCTCTGGTGGTCGTGGGCACTACCCAGTGCTGCTCCTGAGAGCCCCCACTGGGTTTGAACCACCAAGCCGCTGCCAGCAGTCCCGCATTCAACCACATATACCACTGAGGCTCAGCCAAAGACAGTTATTCTGTATGCAGTACAATGAATCTAGTTTCTTGTACATAATAGAAATGTGGAAGTATTTGTTGAGCTCATGAGAAGTCAGAGAACTTCTCCATGTGCGTTTGAGGAAAGTATACATACAATGACTAATGGAGTCAGGATAGTTAGGTTATAAAACAGAGAGCATTAAATTATTTCACTGCCTTCTGTTGTTATGATTCGGTGTCATAAGGTTAGTTTCTACCTGTAGTGACCTTAAACATAGCAGAATGACAATATCAGACTGTCACAACATTCCACTGGATCAAGAGTGTTCTATGTATTAAATTCATATTCAATAGTGCACTTTGAAAGTTTGAGTGTTGGGAATACCAATGAATGTAGATTGCAAGAAACAGAGAAGATAGCATCAGAGGGAAAGTTTGTGTCATTTGGATTTTGGTACAGAATTATGTCATGTAAAATTCTCGTTCAGAGACAAATCACCTTAAACTCATTTAAAAGTGATTAATAAGGAATTCATGAGAGAAAAATTAAGATAAGATAGAAAAAAATGTACTTACTGAGAATGCATAAGAGGAAATAAATTCAGGGTGTGGATTTTCTAAAAGAAGAAAAGGAACCAGTAATTATTATTCAATAAAGGAGAGGTCAATAAAATCAACCATCTAAGAAATGTTGGACCAGAAACAAAAGGATCTTTAAACTAGGGTGCAACAGTGTGTAATTTTTAGGTGAACTCTGAAGAGATGATGTGGTGGAGTACTTGGAAAAGCTGAAGATTTGAAGCCCAGGAACTTTGTTGTGGTTTCCTGATCTATCAATAGCTCTGAGTCTTCAAACATAGTAAGTCATCCTAGTTAATTTGATTATCAAGCCCTTTTAAAAAAATAGTTTGTGGTGTCACAGAGCCACATTGCCCAAAATGTTTTTTTCAAGTGTCAACTTGTAAAATCTATAGGCAATCTTCAACTTCTGGATCTACATTGCCTCTGTTGTTACACCACCACTCACAATCTGAAGGCTTTGAATAACAGCTTGTACACATTGCTGGAGGGAAGCTGACTATGAAGATCAGGCCCTTCTGGCTAACACGGGACAACCGTGAAGGGCATTTTAGCTTGAGAGTTGTCTTAGAAGTGGGAACAGTTATTGTATGTGGATGATCTCGTAACTGAACATCCCTTGGTAACCCTACTGCTTCCTTTTTTCTTCAGAATGTGTTGAGCCAAAGGAATACTCAAGCGAAAATCCTATCAATTAAATTAATAAGAGCCACTTTGGAAGAATCCAGCTTGTGACCAAGTATGCTGTGAGGTTTCAATGTAGTCGTTTTATATTGTAAAACTGTTTCAAATATTGCCATTGCTGTTGAGTCACGTGTGATTTATAGTGACTCCAGAAAGGGTTTCTGAGGTTGTTCAACTGTATAGGAGAACATATCCTCCATTTTCTCCCACATGCCTGTAGAGGGTTTGTACCAAAACCTTGCTATCAGCAGTTTAACACTCACTCAATAGCACAACAGGTTTCCTGTAAGTGCATATCCAGGCTATACTTGGTTGTAAATAAAGGGATGGGATATCTTTTTCAGTAGACTATCTTTTTAACAATTGTTCTGAAATTTGACTTGTTGTTGCAGACACTGTGACGATCCAGCCTGTGAAGATCCAACTATCTTTTAACAATAGATATCTTTTTCAATTCAATATTTTCTAAAAAGTTAATTTGCAAAATTTGCAATATCTGAATAAGACACATGGCTGTTCAGTAATGTGTCCAGAAAAGTAATAAGTTGATTTGGATTTGGCCTATGCCTTCACTTCAGCCATACTAATAAATTATAAGAAAGTATTATGCTAACCTATGGCCCTGCTTAAGTTCAGTCTGAGGCTATAATTAGCAGTCAGTCTCATCTATAAATTATAGATCATTCTATATCTGAAATTTGGGAGAATTCTAAAATATGACTACATTTATGAAGGCAGTCTATGCTCAAGGAAAAGGATACAAGGTGTGTAGAAATGTTTTACCAAAGAAATTTAAGTAATATTCTATTTGAGATCTCAATTTAATACTTAGTCTAATCCATGGTTATTTTTACTAGGGGCTTCCATTCTTCTCCCCTTCTTTCTCCTCTTCTTTCCTTCCTTTCTTTCATCCATTCATTCTCATTGTTAAGAACTTACTGTCAATAGAAATCCATTCAGGTACAGTCTCTAATGCCTCAGGAACTTCAACTTTGGTGAATTGAAAGGAGATTCATAGCTGATAGCACACCATAATTGAGAATGAGTTCATACCAGCACAGCTATAAGTCCATTCAAAGGACCAACAGTTCAGTCTGATAGTGTTCTCTTGAGAAGAATAAGTTTCCATTTAAGGACTAGGATATGATAAAAAAGTGAACAATTGCTGCTTTGTCAATATTTCTCAATTGGTTTTTCTTTGGATAGCTATGACCTACCACTGCTCTATAAATCACCTCTAAAGTTAACTTCTGAATTCTTACTGAAGTAACTCTCTTCCGGGAACTATCTGCAACTGATAGAAGAGTTCACATGAAACACTATCATCTTTAGACTGAATAATCTTACTTACTGTGAGAAATTTCCACTTGCCTTGTTCAAATTTTGCCAAATAGTCAAAGGACGTGGAATGTAAAGACTCAGCTAATGAAGTCTGCAGGAAAAGCATCATTTGGTTTTGCTTGATTTACCCATAAATAGAGGAAGACCCTTCATAGGCTGGATCGTCACAGTGTCTGCAACAACAAGTCAAATTTCAGAACAATTGTGAGTCTGGTATCAGAACTGTCTTGGTTGCTTTCTGCTGTGGGTCAATTCACAATGGGTGCAAAACAACTAGCGACCTCTAACAACAGTAATATATATCAGGGCCAGACACATTCTGAAATGAGCCTCATGAATAAAAGAAATAAAACTCTTTCTTTTAGTATAGAACCACTATTTTTGTTTTATGTGTAAGAGATTGTCATTAGGGATTTGATATATATCATATGAACTGGAATATGTCTTGCTTAAAAAAGAAAGCTGAAGTCTATGCCTTATTTCATTTACTATTATAGAAAAACCAGAAACTAAGACTCAGTTATAAATGGCTTTGAAATCTTTGGGTATAAATAATATGCAATTACTTACAAGCTTATAGATATTATAGTTAAACGTAACATTTAGCTTGATGTAAAAATGTGCTTTAGATGGGAAGGAATCTTGGAAACATGTATCAACCAACAGTGAAAAAAGGTAGCAATTTAATAGCATAATTAGGAACACACAGCTAGTTAGCTGATACTAGAGATCAGACTAGTTTCAATGAGGGTTTTATATATAATTAATTAGATATAATCAACCTAGGAAACACCATCATTGAAAATATTGTACATACCCAAAGTAAATTCTGTACTTATTGGGGTTCTCATTCCAGTAGCAACCTCTCTTTGTCAGTACTATCATTTGTCTGTCTATAATGAAAAGTGCTGACAAGTAAGGGTTTCATCTTTTACCCAGGTAGCAAAATATTTGGGTACTAGATAATCCAAAATTTATAAGCTGACTCAAGTGGATAGAAGCTAAGACTGCTATACTTCACAGGTATTAGTGTTGTTATTATTGGTCATTATTGAAAACCATTGCAAAACAATAATGACATATAATCTTCACAATAACCAACATGGTATCAATACTAAAGGAATAAAAATTGATGTCATAAATTAATAACAATGGACATGTGTATTGGCTGGAAACAACTTGTGAAGTAATACTAAGACATAGCAATTAAAGGTAAACTCAACATGCAGTTTAAATTTCATAGCAATACTTTGAACAAAAGGGAGATGAGGGAACAGCATACAGGGAATGTGTTAACAGTATCAGCATTTTTTTCCAAGACGTTTTTCAAAACCCTACTCTATAGTTTGTGAAGATACCTGTTCTCGGTATTGTTTTATATTACCAAACCTAGCTGCCAGATAATCTGGAAAAGTAGGTACTATATATGCTTATGTCTGTGTTTGTGTGTGTGTGTGGATAAAGAACTGAACATAAAATTTAAAGGAAAACTCGAGAAACAAAGTAGAATATTAAAATGGAATGTGTGAAATTAGAAAAAATCTGCAAAAAAAGGACTTCTGATACATGTTAAAACAAAGGACATGGAAAACATTATGCTAAGAAAAATGAGTCAAACTAGAAGGTTATAGATTGTGTATTTGCACAGATATAAAATGATAAAGATAGAAAATAGAGAACAAAATGAGAGGTTTTTAAAATTATGTATGCTATGTAAAAGTAAATTAAGAAATTACAGAATTTTTTACCCATGAGGGGGAAATGAGTGCAGGGGCTGCAATTCAAATCTCTGACAAAATTGACCTCAAGGTGCAAAAGATCAATAAACCAGGAGGCAGTAAGTTTTATATATAGATACGCACACATATGCCTAACAAGAGACCTGTGAAATTCATCAAACTATTCAAAAGATGGAAAAAGAAACTGCAGACTCAACAATCATAGTAGGTGACTTTAGTATACTGCTATTAGACAAAAATCACTGGGAAAGAAGTTCAGAAGGAAGCTACTGAGCTAAACACTACAATTAGGTGATCAGACCTGGTTGATATTAAATGTAAAAGATACACATCCAAGTGCACATGGCTCATTTTTGAAAATAGACCACATACTATGTCACAAGTTAAGAAAAAGTAAATACAAATACATAGAGGTCCCTCAGATGTCTCTCTCATACCACTGCACCAATCAAACTGGAGAAACCAAAAGCAACACCGGACAAACAAGGTAAGCCATTGAAGGATGTGATAGATAGGTTTATAGTTCCAATGTGGCCAATGAACACATGTGGAACTAAGTAAAGGGTAAAGAGATAAGTGGCTTGGCGAACCTTCCCTCTCTTGTCACTTACTCTTTCATCATCAGACCAGTGTGTGGCTGCTTTGCTTGTTCTGTGTCTCCATTTGCAAGCTACCCTACCTGTGGGACAACTAACCCATGGACTGTGTCACTGCCATCTGCTTTGCCACGCTACTGGAAAATACCTCTCTTGAAAAGGAGACTATCTGATCTTATCATCTGGCTGACTGTGTGTTTATTGCCACCAGCAAGATAGCTTGAATTGCTCTACAGAGGACTACCTCGAGGTCCTCAAGACTTGAAGGACTGCTGGCGGATTGCTGTCTTGCAGAAGCGAGTTGCACTCAGCCATTTGTACTGCTTAATAGATCAATTGTTTATTTCTTATTGTTCATTCCTTACTAGCGTCCTTGTTTGGTTTCTCTAGTGAACCCTGTCTAACATAGAGGATGAATAATGATCTTCTGTGATATGAATGGGTACTAGCCCAGATTAGAGGGGAAATTAGGAAGTTTCTAGAAACTATCAAGAATGAGAATACTATGTACCAAAACTGAAACTGTATTTCTAACCATAAACTCCATCAAGTTCCAGACATCTTTCCGAGATCATACCAGAAATCTTGTCCATCACTGAGAAAATGAAATTCCTGGGACATGGAAATACAGCATTATTTACCTTACCAACTAAATAATGTGATTTCCCTTTAAATATTTTTATGATTTAATTATGAAATAGAAAGAAGTTAAAGGCATTAAATTAGGAATAAAATGTGGATGCCAAATGATTTCTATTGAAACTCTAGCAAAATAGTTTGATGAGAAGAATGAATAAGAGCATTACTGTAAAGCATACGGACTCTCAAGTGAAATTTCCTGGGCATTTTTCAGCTAAAGTTTTTGACCAGCATTCCAGGAAATGCTTTATAACCTTGATCTCACATATTTACATTTTTTTTCATAGAATCCACTGGTCTCTTCTATGACTGATCTGAGATCTACTGACTTGCATCCATGGGGCAGAAAGTTTGTTCAACTTTAATTATTTAGTCACATGATGTAGGTATACTTATTGATCACCTATAGTGTTGATCTTTCAATTAGGGTACAAACAATGTTAAATTCCCCTCTCAAATTGATGTGATTGTATTTGCACTGCAAGACTCATCATCAACAAAATCTTGTTCCTTCTTAAAAATGAGTAAGCTATTCATAAACTGCTGATCTCTTTAGGGGATTGCCCCACTAAAATTGTTGTAAGCTTCAGGGATCCTGCCATACAAGTCACAATGGCCACTTCCATCAAGTTGAATCCAACTCTTACCAACTCATAAGAAAGAACAGAGCAGTCTCATGGGGACTCAGAGGCTGGGATTTTAAGTTGTTGTTTTGAAAAGTGTAGTTAGCAGCCCCGCCATGTCACCCACTATACCACCAGGGTTCTAACCAAGCTTCATAAATGTGCTTATTCTTGCTTCAGTTTTCTCAGAATCCACATTCTCTTGTTGGAGCTCCTTTCAATTCGATGCCTTAATCATTTTATTCTCTCAAATTAGGATCTGTTTGGATGTAGTAGTACAAGGCAATATGAGTTCATTTAGGTGGAAAAAAATTAAGTGGAAGTACAGTTTTTTCCCCATAATACACATTTTTGTGAATTTTTTGAAGACCACTCATATGTATGTGTCTTGCTGTATTAGAAATATCCATTCACTCCAGAAATGTGTAACTTATCCAGTGTAAAGGACTCTACATTAAAAAAAATAAGTGTTGGAAATGTAATAATGATTAAACTATGATTCAGTTAAAGCGATACAGTCACAACAAAATTATTCTCTAGTGCATATGAGGTCTTCAAAAAGTTGCAGTGGAAATTCATTTTTACCATGAATATACATATATGTACATATTACATTAGAGTGCAGAAAATTTTATGCCAAACTCAGTGTTATCAAAGAGATTCCAACTCAGCCACCCTCTCGGGCAGAGTAGATATATTTCACAGGCATAGAAAACCTCATCCTTCACCCAAGGTGGGACTGGTGATTTTGAACTACTGACTTTGTGGCTACCCAATGTGTAATCAATTACACCACCAAGGCTCTTGAACATATATGATATAATAAATCATCAAAGATACAAGTGTATTGCTATTTTTGGAATAGTAGTTGATGTAAGAAAAGCTGGAACTGACTCAAAAAATAAACATTCTATAGTCGGAAAAAAGGCAATCACTGAGAAAACTTATCTTCTGGAAAGGAAACTCAAAATTCTATATTCCAACACAGAGACTCAATAGAAAATGAAGGATAAAAAAGAACACCAAACCTAATTCCCTGCCATGGAGTCTCCTCTGACCCATAGTGGCTCAGTCACACAAAACCTAACTCTTTATGGAAGCAGATGGCTACATCTTTCTCCTGTGGAGGCACTGGAGGGTTCAAACTGTCAAACTTTGGATTAGGAGTCAAGTACAGTAATGATGTGCCAATGTAGCTGAAACAAAAACTATATATATAAAATACTTGAGAAGTCTAAAATAACCTGGTCAGTGACAATTGGGAAACTAGATATAAATGAGTTAATACCAAACTCCTTACCTTACATTATACTACTTCTTAGAGTCCTTTTTATTTATCATATTTGGCTCAAGAATTTGAGATAGAACAATTGTGAGCTTTCCAATAGAGGAACTTGTAGATGAGTAATTGGCTGTGGGAATTTTAAGTAGGCCACGGTAGCTTGAATACAATTTTATAATTCTCAATCTAGATACAGAAAAATCAAATGTTACACAATGTATATGACAAGTTCTTTTTAGATTAGAATAGGAAGCAGTTGTATATAAATTGAAAGATGCAAGAGCTCATATTAGTTTTAGAAACCTTAATGAGAATGTGGTATACTGTATTGTTATTATCACTGAATTCTAATTTAATTTTACTTTTATTATCAGTTCAACTTTTTTAACAGAACTCACTAGTGCAAATAAAGCAGTCAAAATTGAACATATTAAAGAACAATCAGAACTGAAACAGCAACATATATGAGTCAAGAAACAATGTGTCACATACTTTGTTTCCAAGCACTTGTCTGGGGGAAGAAATATAAATATTTGAAAATCAATAAAACATATATGCAGTTAAATATAAATTTAACTGCCAATCAAAATATTGTGGAAACCAATATAATATCAAGTACTCCCTCAACACATGAACACTTTGGTTTAATAATCTGGAACTCTGAAATGCTCACCTTCCTGACATGATTCTTGAAGACAAAGTGGGTATATATCCAAATATGGTGAAGAAAGCTAATGGTGCCCAGCTATCAAAAGAGATAGCATCCTGGATCTTAAAGGCTTGAAGATAAATAAGCAGCCATCTAGCTGAGAAAAAAACAAAGCCCACATGTAAGAAACACACCAGTCTGTGTAATCATGCGGTTTTAATGAGATTGGGAATCAGGCATCAAAGACACAGAGCAAAGAATCATATCATGAATTAGACGGGGAGTGTGGACTGGAGACCCAAAGTCAATCTGTAAGCAATTGAACATCCCCTTTCAGATGAGTTTTGGGGAGAAGACTGGTGAGTAAGCATGCAGTGCAGCACCGATGAAACACACATTTCCAATGGTTCTTTAATGTTTCCTCCCCCCACTATCATGACTCTAATTCTATCTTAGAAATATGACTAGACCAGAGCATGTACATGGGTACAGATAAGAGCTGGAAACACAGGAAATTCAAAACAGATAAACTTCTTGGGACCAATATTGAGAGTAGCCACATCAAGAAGGTAAGGGAAAGGTGGGGGGCAAGAGGGCTGACCAATCACAATGATCTACTTGTAACCCTTCCCAGGAAGATGACAACATACAAGGGGGTGGCGGTGCGAAGATATTGGACAGAGCAACATGACAAAATAATAATTTGTAAATTATCAAGAGTTCATGCTGGAGGGAAGAACTGTGGGAGGGAGGGACAAGGAGGGAGAGGACAGAAATGAGGATCTGATACCAAGAGCACAAGTAGAAAGCAAATACTTTGAAAACAATGGTAGCTAAAAACAAAGGAAACGAAGATGGCAACATATGGACAAGTGTACTGGAGAGAATGGATTGTGATAAGAGCTGTCCCCAATAAAATGATTTTTTAAAATCAGGCAAAAAATCTAGAAGATTTTAAATCTCGAGGATATTATCTTGTTTCCATAATGTTATTAAAATTATGAAATTCCACTTGAAATTTTTAAATTCTGTTTTTCTCTATATCTCTTAAAACAAATTTGATACATTCACACTTGTAACTTTCTGTGAAAGAGCCCTGGCATCACAATGACTAAGTGATTAGCTGCTATCTGAAAGACCTAGATAGAAACCTACCAGAATTTACTAGGAGAGACATGTGTTCATCTCTTCTCTAAAATATACAGACTTGGAAACCCTCTTTGGCAGTTCTGTTCTGTGTATAGAATCCTTAAGAATTGGTATCAATTATACAGCAATAGATGGTCAGAGGTCTCTGTGAAAAAACACTTCAATTGAAGTTAGCAAAACATTTTAACATTATTATGTTAACTTAAAAATTATATTTAATTGAATTACAGGGAGGTTTCAAAAGTCTGTGGAAAAGTTCCATCTTTTATTTTTATTTTTCTACAAATTATATGAAGTTCTCTCAAATATTAGCACGTGATCCTGCTGAATTTCTGGTAGGTTAAAACTTTGTATAAGATCCCTAGTGATAAGAATTCCCTAGTATTTACATTCATTCTTTTGTGTGGGGGTTGGCCCAAGTAAATTTGCCTTTAAGCAATAGATTGTGACAAAGGTGGTGGGATATGGTTTCAATGATTACAGAAGACAAAGTCTTCATAGTGACTCTTACTAGGACTTGATAAATTACTGTAATGGTTTACACTCTTTTTGAAGTAAACTGCCAAAACAACAACAAAAGCAACAACAACAACAACAAAAAAACAGGGACTTCTGTGAGTCCGAATCAGCTTGATATTGGTCAGTGTGGTATCGAATCCAGCAACCATTGATTATCTGAATTCTGCTAATAAGCAATAGACATGTGAAACAGATATTCTCCTACTTGAACTTTGAAATGGTTGCAGGTCCAAGCAACCTTTGGATTGCAGTCTTGTAAAATAAATTTAAGCAAATGACACACCTGCAGTATAGCTAACTCCAAACTGTGATCTAAAAAAAATTCTGGTTTAGTACCTTATATTTAGAAAATGTTGTATAATAATAGCTAACTCATAAAATTTTGCAGGTATAGAAAAATGGTTTGCATTAGGTACCCAGAAATACTTAGTGTAGATAAGTACTTATAATAACAATGATGACCGTAATTCCAGCTAAAATTAAAGCAACATATATGAAGGCAGGAGCAAATGAGGATGGAACAAAAACTACTGAAAATATTTTATGGGAGCATAGTTTTAAAAAGATGTTGAATTTTTTTCTTCCGGAGTGAATTAATATGAGCATATCATAACTTGAGAGTCTAGTGAGGGCACTTTTGTCAAGCTTGTGGAAAAGATAGTTATGAAGTAATTAGAAGTAGTTTTAATAATAGGAGAGGGAGTATCATAGAAAACACTGAAAAAAAAAACTAAATAGTTCTTGTTACATATTTGTTTATGCTTTAACTGTGTTTTAGATGAATATTACCTTCTTAACCAAAAGTACATTTTTTCACAAAATGAACATTGCATAGCATTGATGAATATCAAAATAAGCCAGTTTTTAGAAATTAATGACATTTATGGCACCAATTCCAATGCAGGAAGTTATTGAACGTGGTTCTTAGAACCATAGCCTTTGCTACTCTTACCAAGTGTTCCTCACTTCCCACTTGGGCCTTGGTAAGAAAGTAGGGGTGTAGCGCTATTTTGGAAATAGGATTAATTCTGATTCCATCCTGCTGGGTATGAAAGAACACATCTCAGCAGGATGAAGGGAGGATTTCACTACCAACAAAAAGAAAAGCCAGATGTGGAGCTCAAGTTTCTTGCACATTGAAAGGTTGAATCCTCTTGAGGGAGGAGACCACTGTGACAAATGAGGAGCGGCAACAGAACAGCAACAGCAGCAGCAGCATCACGCAGAGTCCTAGCATAAGACAGAGAGGAAGTCTCCGTAGCCCGCCGAGAAAATTAAGTGGCCTGGTTGAGGGTCGGAGAGGGGCTCACGATGGGCACTTAATTAGGAGAGCTGGGTGTTGATGATGTGTTGTGCAACACATGGCAAGGTCAGGAACTCGGAGGGAGCAAGAGAAGACTCATTTACCTTTGTAGAGTAACCGACTTGCACTCTCACAGAGGCAGCTCTGCCTGTCTTACAGGATCACTATGGGTTGGACTCTACTAGATGGCGGTGAGTTTGATTTGTGGGTTTTGCTGACCTGTGGAGCTGGAGGTAGAAGTGTAGCTGATTGCCTTATGGTTGAATCTTAGCGTGAAGTGGCATGCACTTTGGGCAAGTATTGGAAGCCCTAAATGAGCTTTATATTATTGGCCAAATGAGGAAGAGGCCAGACCAAGAGACTGGGGGACAGGGTGTGGCCAACTCGTGGCATGCCAGAGAAGACACTCACTATCCTAACACAAGTGTATCCTGAACATTTCTCCCTTGACTAGTAACCATTTGTCTTCCCTAGTAAACTCTGGAGTTATGAGCATTGTCTGTGAGCTATGTGTGGCAACTGCAGGGAGTGACAGAACCAAGGCAAACAGCGAAGCGTTGGAAAAGTAGACAGCTCTGGGACTGGGCCAGAAAAGTACAACCTGGAATTTCACGTCAAGCCTCTCCCCTAATCCAGGTGACCCGCGCTGAACTCCAAGGTGCTCATAGTTGTTCCCATGGCTCCTTCACTAAACGGCATTGTCTCTGTGTGCCAAAATCTGGGCATGGGCAAGAACAGAAGCCTGCCCTGGCCCGTGTTCAGGAATGAAGTCCAGTATTTCCAGAGAATGACCAAGAACACTTCCTCTTCAGTTCAAGGTAGACAGAACGTGTGATTATGGGTTGGAAGACCTGGTTCTTCATGCCTGAGAAGAACAGACCTTTTAAAAATGGAATCAATTTAGTTCTCAGTAGCGAACTCAAGGAAACCCCACAAGGAGCTCCTTTTCTTGCCAAAAGTCAGATTGGTGCCTTAAAACTCCTTGAGCAACCTGAATTTGGAAATAAATTTGACATGGTTTGGGTCGT
>PVJH01011278.1:37871-69693 GCA_004026705.1 Nesogale talazaci | reverse complement strand
AGTTTGTGGTATTTTGACCAGATTTATCTAGCCAATGTGGCTTAAAGAGATATATATGGATCAATAGCTTTAGAATAAATCTGTTTTATACAGAATAATGCATATGGAGATGTATCTATAGAAAGACATTAAGGAGGCTGAGCCCTGGTGGCGTAGTGGTTGTGCACGGGACTGCGGCCCACTGGGATGGAGGTTCGATTCCAGCAGTGGGGCTGGGCCTTCTACTCCCACCACCGGAGAGCAGTGATTCCCCCCCCCCCACAAAAAAAAGAAAGACATTAAGGAAATACAACACTGTGAGCAAAAAAAACACTAATAATACATGAGCATTCATAGTGCCCTGATAGAGTCAGGAAGAAAGGACTGTAGGTGAGACAAAAGAGAAGTTCATTATAAGGACTAAAAGATAGAAGCGTCTACTATGCTAATAAATTAAAGAACAGAGAAGGTAAATAACTTGCCCAAAATTGTATAACAAAATAAATAACAGATCAAAATGAAGTTTCAGACAGGCTGGCTCCAGAGACTAGCTGCGTTCTTAATCCCTTTGCTTGGCATTCCCATGTGACATGAAATAGCAGTGATATGAATGGACAAAGTCTCCCAACATTCCCAGATTTTAAAATAAAAATGGTGTAAGGATTATTAATCATGCAAGCATGCTTCAGTTGGGTGGAAAACAAAGGGAGTAGAAACAAGAAGACAAGGCAAACGCAGGTATAATCTGGAACTAGGAAATTATTGCAGTGTGCCAAGCAAGTAGGAGAAGACTTCAGATGTCAAAAGTCAAGACAGCCACAGGAGCAAAGCCACCTACTTCCACCACCAGAGGGCAGTGATGTCCCCTCCCCCCCAAAAAAAAATCAAGACAGAAGAGGATTGGGACAGGTGGAGGGCCAGAGGAGAAAAACAGAATTAAAATAACACATGAAGTCCTCAAACACACTGTTTCTTTGTTGTGGTGGTTAAAACACTGTTTCAAACAGTGTTTTTAAGGTGGCCCATCTGAATTAATCCAGGAGATCTTATGAAGGGGTACGCCCCCCAAAACAAAATTGTACTATGTGTAACAAAGCTTTCATGTACACATTTTCCCACCAAGTGACCATGGAACAACTTTTGAGTTAGTGCACTCAATGGCATCACCTGGGAAGATTCTCTGTGGTCACAGTGAATTTTTTCTTAAAAGCAATTTTGCTCGAACCTTGGAATTTTTGAAGGCCTATTTAAAAGAACAGTGTGCAGCTGTGAAATTTTATTTCCTGCTAAGGAAAAATGCTACAGAATATATTGTGATGTTGAGCACAGCTTGCTAGAGCACAAGTAGGTTTTCTCATTACAAAAAGGTGAAATGTCAATTGATAACAAACCTCATCCTGAATGTTGGTCAACTTCCCAAATGGATGAAAATGTCAGCTCATAACGTATTTGAAGATCATTCCACTGGGTCACACTGTTCATCCAGCTTTCTATTTAGTTTTGCTGAGAAGATTGTGAAACAAGGTGTGACTGAAAAAGCGCCTGATTTGTGGCAGAGAAGGCTTTTTTTTTTGCCACCATGGCAGTACACCTGCTCACACTGCCATTTCAGTGTTCCAGTTTGGGGCAAAAAACAGCCTGCCTTTCTTGCCCAATGAATCTGACTCAGCTGACCTTTCTCCGTGCAACTTCTCTTGATTTACATGAAAGGACAATAATCTCATGACATGGAAGAGGAGAAGAGGAAAAATGAGCAAGGTGCTATCAGCCAAAAAAGCAGTTGAGTTTGAAAAATATTTCCAAGCATGAATCACAGATTTGACCAATGTAGTAAGTATAACAGAGAGTCCTTTGAAGATGATAAGCTTGTATGTTTTATTTTTAATTTAAATACATAGCTTTGGGGGCAAATTCATTTTGGAGTTCTAAGGACATGAGGAATCTCTAAGGTAGACCTTAGAAATATGGACACCCCCAACCTATATTCATGTGTACACCAAAATAAATGTAGAACAGTTTTTCTAGGCACAACATTTATAACAGAACCATACTGACAACTACCCAATTGTCCATCAAATGTAGAACAAATAATAAGTTGTGACATATTTACACAATGAAGTACCTTTCAACAATAGGAATAGAGAATTCATACTACATATGTAAATTTAGTTTCATCTCAGCCCTCCCAAAGTACATATGGGTATATATTTTATGAAATCAGAAACAAGTTACAGTAATCTAAGTTGTTAGAAGTTACAATAACTGTTACCTTTGTTGGGTGTGGGCGGTTAGTTTTTGGAGTGATAACTGAGCTTCACGGTGATGACAAGTCACTTTCTGATTTGTTTCTGGGTACTAGGTGTCAGTAGATCAACCATTAGGTTGATGCTGCTTCATAGCAATCTTAATGAACAACAGGACGAAGCTCTGTCAAGTGCGGCTCCGTCTTCACATTGGTTTTTATGTCTGAGATCACAGTGCAACTTGTTGAAACTCTTTCTCTTTTCTACTGCCCCTCACTGTTCCAAGAATGATCGCCTTCCCTAGGGACGGGTCTCTCCTGAGAGCATGTCCAAAGTGTGCGTGCGACAAAGACTTGCCCTCCTTTCTTCCAAGGGTCATTCTGACTAGCTCACTTCTAGGACAAATTGATTTGTTCTTTTAGGGTTCCATGGTACTTGAAATATCGTTCACCAACAGAATAATTCAAATGTATTCATTTGTCCTTGGTCTCCTTTATTCAATGTGCAATGGTTATGTCCAAGTGAAGCCATTGAAAATTGCCTCAGTCAGGTAAACTTCAGTCCTGAAAGTAACATCCTTGGTTTTTCAACACTTTAAGAAGTTTTATACAGAAAATTAGTCCAAAGTTATACATCGTTTGATTTCTTGACTGCTGCTTCTGTGATCATTAAGTGTGGATACAAACAAAATGGAACACTTGATCACTTCAATCTTATCTCCATTTATCATAATGTTATCTATTAATTCAGTTGTGAGGACTTTGGTTGTCTGTACACTGAGTTGTGAATTTTGAAGCCTGCAGTCATTGCTCTTCATAAGTAAGGATGTCAAATCTTTCTGACTTTCAGCAAGCAAGGTTATATCATCTGTACGTTTCAGGTTGAAATTAAGCCATCCTCAAATCTTGATGCCACATTCTTCTTCATAGAGAACAGCTTCTGGTATTACATGTTCAGAATATAGATTGAATAAGGATGATGAAAGAATACAGTTCTTGACAGACCTTTTGCAACTTTAAACCATTTAGTGTTTTCATGTTCTGTTCAAATGATTGTCTCTTGATCCATTTACAGATTTCCCATGGACACAATGAAATATTCTAGAGTTTCCAATTTTCTGAATGCTCTCCAAAGTTTTTTATGATCCATAGAATCAACTACCTTTGCAAAGTCAATGAAACACAAAGAGACATCTTTCTGGTATTCTTTGCTTTCAGCAGGGAGTCATATGATACAAGTAATGATATCCCTCATATCATGGTCTCTTTTGAATCAGGCTTTAAATTTTGGGAGCTCTCTGCTGATGAATTGCTGCAACCATTGTTGAATGATTGTGTTAGGCAGGGTTCTCTAAAGAAACAAAACCAGCACACTTATGATTGTATATATAGATATATAGATATATATAGATTTATATACAGATTTTATGGCAAGAAGGAATATAACAGCTAAATTGTCCACACAGAAGTACAGAAAGCTCAGTTCAACTCATTTTCATGGAACAATTAAAATACTGGAAGTCCTTCAACTCATGTGGTCAAGACTCAGTCAGGAGAGTCCTCCCTCAGGCAAGGTAGGCAGAGTCTACCTATATAGCAGCCAACGACAGGGTGGGTCAGCAACAGTCGGTATCTCAGGAGCTTAGTGAAGCAAGTCCTGATGGGATCTGGAACTCAAGAAATGCAAGGCGACAGAATCCACCAACCTCAAGCTCAAGCTCCTGCAATGTATGCACCAGCAGTGAGCTGAAGCAGATCTTTAAGGAGTCTCAAGCTCTAGTGACAGGAGACATGAATTTCTTTGGTCCAGAAGTAGTGTGGCACACAAGTTGAGTAAGAGAACTAGTGAAAGCATAAGAGAGCAAGAGAAATGGGGGCGGGCCTTATAGATCCATTTATCTCCTTGCCCTCCAATCAAACTGCAGCCTGATTATTCCCATGTGTTCCTATTGGCTGGGTTGGTACAATAAACCTATCATAATGATCGTCAATAGAATTTGAATTGCATACAATATTTTAAAGTAGCTAGATAAACCACTGGTATCATGGGAAATGTTGAAAAACAGCACTTCGAATCTGAACTAACAGTGTGTTAACTGTGTTCACCATCTTTGATAACCTGCTGGAGAACATTCTGATCGCTGGTTGAGAAGCAGCAGAAAACTATGCATTTATTAGATGAACTTTTCTTGACATCTTTTGAATCCTATATGCTTACAGGATATTAGTGGACAAATGTTTGTTTTTAGTTATGACTAGATTCTGTCCATAAGTCAGTTTGCTTATCACTTACAATTCACAAACTTTTTTTTGATAGCTCCAAATCATATATTTTGAAATACTAAATCTATTAATCCATTCTACTGAATAAGGTGGTGTATTTATGGTTTAGAGCAACAAAATTAGTATCTATGCTTAGAAGTTGCTTGGATAAACATTCTATTATTGAAGATAAATGTCTGTTTCTCTGAACTGTTTTTCAATTTCCCATAACTTTCCCAATAAGGGGCACAAAACTTTTACTTTATGCTCAAGACCACTTTGTCTAAGAAATTTTACTTTAACCAGATGTCACTGGAGTAATCCATTAAACATTTTAAAAGAGGATTATAAAAACATGTACAATGTATAGGGTTGGTATAGCAAATGATTTTGAGAGAGGGGAAGTATTGAGATTTTTTTTGAATATCAGCAATATGAAATGTTCTATTTTTTAAACATTGGCAATTAATTTAAATTTTCATTGACTTTAAAATATGTGAGCTGAGTTAGCTGGATCCAACTCACACATTTCTCCTTTGAGCAATTTTTGAGATAAGCATTTTTAGGAGGAGCAAAGTGAGGCAGTTAGAGATGAATTGGATTGGTCAAGTTCACCCAGATAGTAACCCAGTGGTTCTCAACTTTCCCAATGCCATGACCCTTTTATATAGTTCCTCATGTTGTGGTGACGCCACCCAACCATAAAATTATTTTCGGGCTGAGACCCGGTGACGTAGTGGTTGTGCGTGGGACTGCGGCCCACTAGGATGGAGGTTCGATTCCAGCTCCACGGAGCAAAGGTTGGGCCTCCTACTCTCACCACCTGTGGGCAGTGATGCTCCCCCCGAAAAAAAAAACAAACAACAACAACAAATTTATTTTCATTGCTACATCATAACTGTAATTTTGCCAATGTTATGAGTCAGATAACCCCTGTGAAAGAGTCATTCAACCCAAAGGGATAGCATCCCAAGATTGAGAACTGCTATACTAACAAATCAAACCAACATAAAATATGATCTCAATATACTCAAATTATTATTATTTTCCCTGAGAAAAAGCCTAATTGTACAGCACTTTTGTCAAGATTACAAGTCAAACTATTTTTTATTTAGGTACAATGGGACTAAGTATCGATCTTATTTGATAGAATGATTTATCTTATTTTCTAAAAAAAATTGGGGGGAGGGCATTGGCTTAAAATCCTGACTACAAATAGAAAGTTATCACTTTGTGTGTAGACTCCTTGGTGGTTACTTTGGGAGCAAGCAATGATTTCCCAGTAAACAAGGTGAGCCCTGACTTACTTTTGCTTTCTTAAAAAGCTGAGGAAGAAGTTTTACATGTTTTTGACCACATCATTATTCAAAAATTGCACTGAGTTTTACTATATGTGGAGAAAAGAAAGCATTCACTGCAGATCAGTAAAGCCTAGACTTACCTTAATTAATGGGTACTCTGGGGTTCAAACTCAATCCTCTGCTATTGCATTCTTTTTTTTCTTTTCCTTTTTTTCTTTTTTTTGTTTTTTTGAGCATCACTGCCTTTTGGTGGTAGGAGTAGGAGACCCCCAGCCTTTGCTCCTGTGGAGCTGCTGCTGGAATTGAACTTCCATCTCAGTGGGCCGCAGTCCTGCATACAACCACCACACCACCAGGGCTCAGCCCCTCTGCTCCTGCATCCTTCCCAACTTATAGCAAGCCCAGGAGGAGAGGGTAGAGCTGACCCATGGGGATTTCAAGGCTGTAAAGCCAGAGGGAAGCAGACCGCCAAGCCTCTCTCTGGAACATCAGCTGGTGAATTCAAGCTGTCCTTCTTTCAGTGAGCATCTGAGAGAGAGCTTCAGCTATTGGCCCATATCATCCTTTGTCCCTGTCAGGAATTGAGATTTGAAAAGAGACTTTGATTCTGTGGCAAGTGGGTGTGGGGTTGGCTAAGTGACAGTCAGCAGCTGTAGCATCAGCAGAATCTTTGACATGGTGAAAAAATGTGATGTTCTTCACTGCAGATTAGGAAGCAAGCACAAGTAAATCCATGCTTACCTTGCCTATTCAGTAATCCTACACTGCTGGTAGTGCCATTCCTTAGGAAGGTACAATAAATAATCCTCTTTAACCTTAGATAATTCAGAAGCAACAAAAGGGAAGGGTTTGCAGGTGAGTCTAGATAACAAGTGACAAATGTCACCTAATGGAATGGATCTCAAGAGTCGGGATTTGGACTGTGCAGTTTGTAGAGTATCAAACTTTCCGAAGAGTTATCCTGAGTCCAGATTTCCTAACTAAAGTCTTAAAGTTATTTCAATGAGAACACATCAATTTTTACCAATACGATCTGCAAACATTCTTGTGACCAAAAACAAACCCTGGGCTGACCTCAATGGCATAAGTGGTTGAGTGCAGGATTGCAGCCCTGCGAGCTTGGTGGTTCAAATCCAGTGATGGCTCTCAGGAGCAACACTGGGTAGCACCCACAACCATCAGAGTCAGTGATGCCCCCCCCCCCAAAAAAAAACACAACCCCCCCCCTTGGAAAACAGAAAATTTTAAGACAGTTAGGGAGTGCTCCATATTTTGTTCATCATTGTTCAATGCCTAATTAAATGCATCTTGTCTCTTACATGCAGGATAAAACATTCATATGTACAAGTTAATATGGGTGCTAAGTTTCCTCTGAGTATGAGATAATGTATTTGCAATTACTTTAAAATGTTATTGTTAGTCGTTTGGAAGTTTATATGCTACATTTGTTGTGTTTCAAAGCTTCAAAGTCAGGGGACTAAGACAAGAATTTGATTATCTCTTAAAATATCAAGGCTCATTTGCAATAGGATGCTTGCTTCACATATTTTTGTAGTTTAAGTTATTTGAGTTGTAGCTTTCTATTGGTTAAACTATTTGGCTAATATCCATGGAAATGTGGGGTACATGTGAAACTCACTCAGTAAATTCAGTGTTTAGTAATACTCATGCAAGAATGTATTGAACAAAAATTGAATTTTCAACCCTGCTAACTAGAAAATATTGTTCCACACCCACATTTTTGTGTTATTTTCATCAAGTAAAGTATTTTCATCAAGTCTTTGCCTCACACAAGATCTGCCTTCCCAGAAGAATGACTCAAGATTTGACACCAAACCAAGAATGCTACTTACAGCCTCTGTTCACTACATGTTTCGGTTTAGACTTGAACATCAAAACATTTATTAAAAACAGGGCCTCATTTTTTACTTTAGACCTTTAATAGATTTGAGAGCAAACAATATCAGGTACTTTATCTAAAAAGAAAAGAAAAGAATCAAAGAATCTGGGCTGTTTCCTGGTTAGTGCTTCCTCAGATACTCAATCTCATCACTAGCTTCATGACCATCGCTAGATTTGGTGCTGGGAATAGTGTGGTTGGCGTTGCTCAGTGCCATTGAGTTGGTTCCAATTCATAGTGACCATGTGCACAACAGAGGGAAAATTTGCCTGGTTCCAAAATTGTTATATTTGAACTCCTTGTTGTAGGCACTTTGTCACTCCATCCACTATGAGGCAAGATGGTCCTCTCCAGGGACTGGTCCCTTCTGATAGCAAAATACGTACACGCACATCTTGTAGTTGTTGTAGATGCCAAGCTGGCAGGATACTAGAATGAAAACATAGCTAGTTGGGCCTTTGCACAATATTTGTTATTTTTTAAATTATTGTTGCTGCCGCTGTGTCAACCTATCTCTTTGAGGTTCCCTCTTTCATGGACCCTCTTATTAACAAGTACACTTTTCTTTTGCAAGGACTGGTTTCTCCTGGTGCCATATCCAAAGTACATGAGATCAAGTCTTACTGTAGTGGCTTTTAAGGGGCATTTTGACTATGCTTCTTACAAGAAGGATTTGTTCATTTTTCTGACAATCCCCAATATTTTAAAAGTTATTTGCTAACGCCATAGTAAAAATACATCAATTCTTCTGTGTTTTCCATATTCCATTATCCACCTTTCACATGCATATGAGGTGATTGAAAAGAACAGGGCTTTACCCGTGAACATTTTAATTTCCAAAGTCATACCTTTGCTTTAAAACTTTGGAAGTGGCCTTGTGTGGCATATTTGCAATGTGACACTTGATTTCTTCCATGAATATTGACTATGGAACCAAGCAAAATGAAATCTTTCACCACTTCAATCTTTTATCCATTTGTCATGTATACCCTATTCATCTAGTTGTGAGAAATTTTCTTTTCTTTATGTTGAGTTGCAGTTCATACTGAAGGCTGAATCCCTTAGCTATCAGCATTTTCCCTCTTCACTTTCTGTAAAAAAGATTGTGCCATCTGCACATCACAAGATAATATGGCTTCCTCCAATCCTAATGTTCCATTCTTCATGTAACCGAGCTTCTCAAGTTACTTGCTCAGTATAGAAATTAAATAAGTGTCGTGAGAGGACATAACCCTGATACATATTTATCCTGATTTAAGACTGTCTTAATCCATGAGCACAGTGAGGTGTTCTGGAATTCCAATTCATTGCATGGTTGTTCTTAGTGTGTTTTTTTAATGATCCACAAAATTGAAAAAATTCGCATAGTCAATATAGCACAAATAAACATCTTTCTGGTCTTCTTTCAACCAAGATCCATATGAACTTAATTTTAGCCCTCAAAGTCCTTTTTTGAATCACACCTGAATTTCTGTCAATTCTGCAACATTTTTGAGATTTCTTCACCAAAATTTCTTTTTGCATGTGATATTAATGATGATGCTTAATAATTCCCAAATCTGTTGGATCACCTTTTTTTGGAATAGCCACAAATGTGGGTCTCTTTCAGTTGGTTCACTGAAAGCCATCTCCCCAAATTCTTGGCAATTTCAATTGGTCATCTGCTAATGCCCGGAGGCTTGGTTTTTTTGTTTGTTTGTTTGTTTTTTCTAATATCTAAGTTCAACTCAGACTTCCCCTCTGATACTATTGGTTCTAGATAATATATTACCTCAAATTTTATGAAGTTGAACAATTGTTTTGTTTGTAGTGACCATGTTTTCCTTCCATCTTCCTTTTGATGATACCAGCATTGTTCAATATTTTCCCATGTTTTCCTTCAATATGAGTAAATTCAAGACTTGAATTTTTTATTTAGTTCTTCCAGCTTGAGATAAATTGAGTGTCCTTCCCTTTTTAACATTCTAGTTCTAGATCTTAGCAGATTTCATTATTGGACTTTGTCTTCTGATGCTACCCTTTGAACATTTTTGATTAGTTCTTTCATTTCCTCATTTCTACCATTTACTATAGCTACTCTGTGTTCAAGGGCAACTTTCAGAATCTTTTCTGACACAGATTGTGAGTTTTTCTTTCTTTCCCACCTTTAGAATGACCTTTAGCTTTCTTCCTGGTATCATTCCACAACTCATCTGGTCTTCACTCAGTAGAGTTCAATGAGTCTAATTTGCTTAGGGGATATTTTCTAAGTTGACCTGTGATATTATCAAGGTTTTGTTTTGATTCTCATGGACTTGTTTTCATTGCTTTATTCATTTCATTGCTTTATTTATTTCATTGCTTTTTTCATTTCATTGCTTTAGCTTCAACCTGGATTTGTAAATGCTCAGTCGATGCTTAGTTCCATAGTGAGCCTCTGACCTTATGTGAGCAGATGATATTGAGCTTTTCCATTATTTCTTTCCACATTTGCAGTGAACTGGATTCCTGTTCATTCCACCTAGTAGTGAACAGCCTTTTTTCCTATTCCCACTCATGAGAGAAATACTTTCTGCTCTCTCCACTGAGAATAATGTTGATTTTGTATCTATCCTTTTAATTATGTTGAGTAATATCTATTCTTTTCCTGTTTTTTTTTAGTGTTTTTAATAGAAAGAGTGTTAAATTTGTCAAATGCCTTTGCAGAGTCAATCTTGTGATTTTTTTCCCTTTGTTTTTATTACAGAGTGGATTATATTGATTAATTTTCTAACGTTAAACCATCTTTGAACATCTGGTAAGAATCCCACTTAGTTTGTGCTTGATATACATGGTTGAATTGACTAGGATTTGGTTGAGAATCTTTGTTTCCTATTTTTGTGCTGACGATTCGTGTCATTTTTGTTCTTGGTGGTGTGTGAATGGGGGCGGACAGCCCTCTGTTTCTCCCTTGCAGTGTGTCTGGTTGCTTTGAACTACCAAACCTTGCTGTTAGCAGCCCGGCGCTCACTCACCATCAGGGAATCTGCTTCCTGACCACTGTGAGCTGGCTCCGACCCCGGTGACACCATGCGCTACAAGTGAATTGCTGGCAGGTGTCTCACTCTCCTCACGATTGTTTCTGCGCTTCAGCACATTGCGGCCCTCACCCTGTCAGTCCATCACGTTGAAGAGCTTCCTTTTTGTTGCTTCTCCTCTGCTTTACCAGGCATGCCGTCCTTTCTCCAGGCACCGATCTTTCCTGACAACGTGTGCAAACTATGGGAGACAAAATGTCGCCAAGGAGCACTCTGGCTATCTTTCTTCCAAGACGGACCAGCGTGTCCTTTTCGCAGTCCACGGCACTTTCAGGATTCTTCTCCAGCACCCCTATGCCAATGCATCCATGCTTCCACAGGCTTCCTTAGTCAATGTCCACCTTTCATTCCTGTCCATAGAACGTACTCATGTTGATTATACTCTAACTTACCAAGGTACATTTTAATAGATTAAGTTGGTTAATATTTTATCTTAATTTTTTGCATTTATTATCATAAGGGAAGGGAGCTCATAGCTTACTTTTATTCCTATTTTTGGAAGATTTTGCATATGCCACATAATAACCTTTCCTTCCAAACTTTTCTTGGTCTGGAACACTGGAGAAGGTCTTTGGTAGTCCCATTTCATTAAGAATTATTAGTCCTTCTAGGTTTTATTTCTATCTTATTTCTTTTCCATTTAATTTTTTTCAAGATACATATTTTCACCAAGATTTAAACAGGTTTTACATTCAGTTGCTCCTGGGCTATTTAAAAAAATTATTGCTAATTTAATCTAATTTTCTTACTATAGAATGTACATGACACAATATTTCCCAATTAGGCATTTTTTCTGGTATACAATTATTTTAATCATGTTACATAATTAATACTGATAATCATTGCTAAATTTCCCAACATTGTGAACAGAAACTCACTGTCATTCCACATTTTCAGAGACAAACAACTAAGCTAAAAGTCCAGCGAACTCTACAGGCCATGTATCTGTTTAGCCTTTTATTGTTCTTCAATGCCACTGGCTATACCATCTCACTCTGAGACTATTTCCTGTTTTGTCTTGCTGTGAGTTCAGAATTTCATATCCCTACACAAGAGTAAAAAATAATGCAGAGAGAAAACCTCTTCTTGGAGACCAGGGGCTTCTCAGTCACTGTTATTCCTTAAAACCATTATGTCTTATCTCCCTTGAACTCTAGGTATTCCTGATTCTCCCTGCCTTAAAGTTCAGGGAAACTGTATGAGGGGAGGAGTCAGAGAGTTGGCTTACTAGTGATGTGAGCTTGTACACGTGACAATCTCTCTGGATTTCAATTTTCCTCCTATCAGAAGTGAGGATACTGAAGCCTACCTTGTAGAGTTTTAGGGAGCATCTTTAAATCACCTTAAAAAACAGAGAGCAAAGAACATGACACATACTACAATTTGCTAAGTATTCAATTACTAGGTAACCTTCAATTTTTGTTTTGATTTGTCTTTGCCTTTTGAGCCTGAATCCAATCTTAGCTCATATTAGTTAGTTCCTTTATGCTGACCCCAGTGGTCAAATATTTGAAATGTATGCTTTTTATCAAATGTATTTCCCATGCCTCCATCCTTGGAAACCAACTTGCTTTTTTCTTAGCCAGTAATCCTTCTTCTCTTTAGGCAGATGTTTAGAAAACTGTCTCTTCTAAATTCAATGACCCAATGGAAATTCTAATATGGATCAAATCAAAGAGCATATATAGCCATGTATTTGCTCCGATTTTAAAAAGCTAGTTGTCAAGGAAGAAATCATGGTATGCACAATGTTTACAGTCGATGTGGGATGAAAAGACTATGTGAGAGTAAAACTGGAACATAACGTCTTCCCAACACTAACTGAGATTCTTCCCCTTCCAACCTGTAGGACAGGATTGAAAAGAAGGAGCAAGGGTTGAAAAATCAGTGCAGGTCACTGAGACATAGAGTTGGATGGGCTCAGCTTCTCTTCTGGGATTGGTTTGAAATGCATAGATTTCATAAGCATCTTTGAAAAGTGGATAGATTCCACAGTGGAGGTAATGTATGATCCCTTACACATCCAGACTTGAGGGAAATGGCAAAATGATATAACAAAAAGACTATCTGGTTCGCTGAGATGGGTGGAGTTAAGAGAGTTTCACCATTGCCCACCATTGCAGAGTAGTAAAAGAGCAGGAGGAGTGTGCTCATGGATGCAAGAGCAACAAAAAAAGGATGAAGGGTCCGAGGTAATCAAATAGAGTCCCCAAATTCAGTGTGGCTCAGCTGTAGGAGTATTACTCAATAACTCAAAACTAACCTAGGACATTAATGGAGAGATCTAAACCAAAGTATCCAGGTTGTGCATTGAAGCCTAGTTATCAGGACCAACCCCAGAAGAACTTTCTTGAACTAGCATTTAAAAATCAGGTCAGAATAAGGACATCTCAATGGCTGCCACTTTTGATAACTGATGACTCAGGCAACCTGCTTCCCTGGAGGTCTTGACAGTATGGAAGACTCCAAAAACTTAGAAAACGCTTTAAAAATAGACAAACAAATCTCCAAATTCAGGCAAGGAGCCAATACTGACTCACAGGAATGAACCCTGTTGGACAAAGTAGAACTGAACTTTTGAGTTTCCAAGACTGTAACTTTTAAGGAAGTTTAATGCTTCATCTTTCTCCTTTGGAGCAGTTGGTTATTTTGAAATGCTGACTTCACAACCCAAAGCATAATCAATCCACTACCAGCATCCCTTGGACTGGGCCAAGATAGTTAACCCAAATAATGTTTCTATTACTATAAAGAAACAGGGAGGAGAAGAGAATACAGAATTTATCAAACAGGATTCCACCAATTGACCAGATTGAAAAGTTATAATGGATATTATGTTTTGTTTAGAAAAAAATGATACTGCATTTCTGCACATTTAGGTTTACTAAATAAAATCTATACCTCCTACAAATTTATAAGAATTCTCTAATCAGTACAAATGATTGCTTTTCCTTACTGTAGAAGGTTGGTGGTCCCAGTCCACAGAGGAACCTCAAAAGACAGGGCTTGTGATCTGCTTATGAAAGATCACAGTGTTGAAGGATCACTGTAAGATGCAATTGACTCAACAGTGGCTATGGAAAATTAGTTTAATTTTAAAATTCACAAATGAGCAAGTGCTGTCAGTCTGTGGCAGTGTGGGCCAATGGAACAATTATATGACTTCTCACAGTTCATTCAGACTCTCCGTGCTTCTGTCTCAGTCTCTGTAGAGGAGCATGTGGTAGTATTGCATCTTGCTTAATTATGGAATGAAATAATGAGTGTTTGCCATGGCCAGCATCTAAATTGCGTTCAATGTTTATCATTTTATTTTCTAACTCTAACTCCAGAGAGAAAATGTGGGAAAACAGCTACCAGAATGAAAAAGAAAACAAATCTGGGTGAAGGTTGTTGGAAGATTATTAATGCTGTTACTGCTAATTATGAAACGTGGGTGTGCACTTTCAGAGAGGATCTATAATCAGCTCAATTTGCAGTTTGGTGCTCACTCCAATTAGGAAGGCCAGGTCTGTTGATTACCCATGACTTTATTTTTCTTTAACTTAAAATTTTTTTACAGATCTATTGGCACATAATTCCCATATCATACAATTTAACAGTTTAATCATATCAAGGAGAACTGTACCATCACTACCACAACTGATTTTAGCACATTTTCTCCAACCCCTCTCTCCCATGGTTAAACAACCTTTCAATCAGTTCTAGTGCTCCTTCCCACGCCCACATTCATTACTTACTCCTGAAATGTCCGCATTTCCTCTATCTCTCACTACTCCCTTCTAGCCCCATGAACACTTGTGTCCATTATTTTCTCTATGCATCTACTCCTCTGTGCTTTACAACCTGGGGTATACTACAGAGACAATAAAAAACAAGAATAAAATAAATAGTAGCGATAAAGTAATAATAATATAAGGGTGAAAATAGAAATTATGAGTACGAGAGAAAACACTATTATCAGTATTTTAAAAGTCAGGGAAGAAATTTTTGTCATGGACTATGTAAGAGATACTTGCTCCTAGAGAAAATTTAGGTTGGGGTCAAGAGGGAGGGCAATGGACCAAGTATAAAGTTGAATGTAAAGATCATTCAATGTTCTCTCTCTGATGGGCACACTGCTTGAGACCGTTACCTGGAACCCGAGGGGATCTGCCAGCAACTTCATCGGGCTAGATATTCTCCATATGGGTTCTGTGCTCCCACTGTCCTCCACAGACTTTCTACAAATTAGACATGCCTTTAAATACTTGTCAGGTTCAAATCCAGCAGCGACTCTCAGGAGCAGTGCTAGGTAGCTCCCATGACCCCCAGAGGGCAGTGATGCCCAAAAACAAAAAGAAAAGAAAAAAGAAAAGCCTGGCTGAGCCCTGGTGGCATAGTGGTTGTACGCAGGACGGCAGCCCACTGGGTTGGAGATTCAAATCCAGCAGCAGCTCTTCAGGAACAAGGCTGGGCCTCCTACTCCCACCACCAGAGGGCAGTGATGCCAAAAATAAATAAATAAATAAATAAATAAATAAATAAATAAAAGCAAATACTTGTCGGTTTCTTTATACATGTATGTTCATGGGAAGCATCTTCTCCATCAGTGTGTAAGACCATGCCATACTCCTTCCATTTCTCTTCTTTATTTGACAAGAAGCATTCTCAAATTTACCTTATAGAGGCAGAGAATGTCCTGCCCGCAGGTCATATAAGGTCAATATCAGTTAATATCACAAGGCACACCAAGAGAAGCAATTCCAGCCATCAAAGTAGTGTTAATTAAATGTTTGACCAAAAGGTCCCTGGCATGATAATATAAATATTCAAATAGCCATGGACAGAAAAAGGTTTCCCTGCCCCAGTGAGGGTTAGCCAGAAAGAGGAAGACCGACTTAGCGGCTGCAACAACGGGCTGACACAGAGCAGCCGCTGTGTGGATGGCGCTTTCCATTCTGACGCACACAGCAACCTTCTGTTGCATGGACGGCACAGGACTGCGTCTGGTTCTGTGGTGCATAGCAACCGCTGTGTGCATGACATGCACCAGACAGTGTTTCATTCTGTGGTGCATAGCAACCGCTGTGTGCATAGCATGGGCCAGACAGTGTTTCGTTTGTCATGCATAGCAACCACTGTGTGGATAACAGACCAGACAGAGTTTCATTCTGTTGTGCCCACAACTCTATGTGTCAAAACGGCAAAGATAGCAACTACTCACCACAGCCTATTGGGAATAGTCTTCTCTGCATGTGTCACTACAAGTTAGCACACATGAAAATAAGAACTGGTTTTGTTGGGCATTCACGTTTTTCTATCTTCTGAGATATCGAACGGAAAATCTGTGAGAAGTCCGTTTCCTGCACTTATCATGCAAAGTTAATGATTCAATAACACATTTATAATTAAATGTCTTCTCATTTCTTTCCCCATTATACTTAAAAATTTACTGTTAGAAGTGTATTCCTTGAATCATATATGGTAGCCCAATGTTAGTAATTCTTACTGAAAATAGAACAGAAAAAGTAAATTCCCTACCCCCCGCGACGTTACTGGAATTTGTCACTGCAAGCATAGACATTTTGGGGACCCACATGGCAGTGTTTTCTTTGTTTCTATTAGACTCTTTGCTTTCTGCCTCTGTGAAAAGAATGAGGGAAACTTGGGATTCTCTGGTTACATATCTGACTACATATCACATATTCTCTGGAACAGGGAAAATTTAAATATCCTTTATCTTTATAATTTGATTCATTCATTTTATATCAAGGGTTAAGTATGTCAAAGTTATATTTACATTTTTTCTTTTTAAATTAATTTTGATAAATCATTTTATTGGGGGCTCTTACAGTTCTTATAATGATCCATACATCAATTGTATCAAGCACATTTGTATATAGGTTGCATTATTATTTCCAAAATATTTTTTCTTCTTGTTTCTGTGATTATTTTAGAGACCAGAAAAATAGTTCTAGATTTAAAATCTTTCTTCACCTTTGGAAAGATGACAGAGTAAGTAGAGGAGGGGTGAGAGAGAAGGAGATGAAATGAAACCTAAGGTCCTATGTTGGACCCTGATGTCCGAATCAGAACGAATATCAAAGAGTTGAGTCTGGAGGCTTGTTTTCAAACAAGCAGCTAAGGAAACTATCAGCCAAGCCCCATTGGAAGAAGCACATCAATAACTGTAAATTATGTAGACAAAACCAGAATGAGGGAATATATCAGAGCTTAATTTTCAAGATTCTGGTATGCAGAAAGCTCTGGACGATATTGGAAGCCCCAAATTCATTCACAGGATCTACACATGTAATAAGCTTCTGGTGATTTCCCTCTAGCCTTAATTGAATACTGGGAACAACCTGGTTTTCAGCCAGAGAGTATTGGAGAAATGACTATGGTACATTAAAGTTACCCCCAAAAAAGTATCTTAAAATCAAAATGACAAAATATAAAGAAGCAGATTAAGCAAATCGAGAAGATAGAGACCAAGTCATATGGTAACCTCCAAGGTACCCAGAGAGGGAACCCAAGGAGACAAACACCTTCACCAGAACAGACATGGATAGAAAGCCTTTCCCTGGAACTGAGATCCTGAATCCAGACTGTTAGCCTCCCAAATTGCAAGAAAACAGATTCTGTTTGTAAAACCAATCCATTGTTGTGCTTCTGCTCCAGTAGCACTAAATAACTAGACATTTCCCATACTCTTTTTCTGTCATGAAATTAAATTTGTGAGCTTTTTCTAGAGTTGGGCCTGACTACTCAATCCCACGGTTTAACACATATCAAGACTATACTTGACTGTCATTAGCATAACACCATATGCTCTTGCTAATTAATTTTCTTGAGTTTCAGAGTGCGTTAGCCCAGACAAAATTCATTGTTAGTGCTTCTCAAACTTGAATCCAGCATGGATCAATTTTAAAAGCAAAATATTTTTGTCTGATGCCCAGTATCCTTGAGAATGATGGACACACACTCAAATGCATGTATATGTATGGGGATGTGTACTATGTGCAGGCCAGATACCTGGTGTTTCTATGGAATAAACTTCTATTCCTTATTCCTTAAATAAAATGAAAGTGATTTACAAATGGAAACCAAATGCATGTATATGAAGTAGACAGATATAAATGATCACTGGTTACTTAGTGGGTGCTATTTCAGAAGCTACATTGTGGCGTTCTACTACATGGATATGTTTCAGTCTCCTAAAGACCAGGGTTCTTCAGCATTCTTAACTTACTGTGTACTTCATACGTTCGGTCATTCACTTCTTCCATTCACTTCTCTATTTTAGTTACTCTTCCACAGTGGCCCTCGATACTGACGGTACATGAGAATCTCCTGAGGAGTTTGGAAATCCATTCATGCTAAGTGTCCACCCTCAGGACTGCTGACTTAATTGGATGAAGGCTGGGGTGAAGGTCTATTTTGAAAGCTTCTGGTGGTTCTTATTGAGTCTGGGTTGAGAAACAGTGCTCTGAAGCCTGCGTTCTTAGGTCCTGTGAAGTTCTTTTTCTCTATTTGAACTTTCAATGGCCAAACCTCATCACTAATTTATTTCCAGAGTTATTAGCTGAGTGGTATTACAGTACTATATACTTTACTATACAATCTGGCTCCTAGTCCTTTCTCACTCACTTTCTTTGAGTGAATTTTTGACTCACGGCAACACGATAGGATAGAGTGGGACTGCTCTTTGGGGTTTCAGAGGTTGTAATTCTTTACAGCAATCATAAGCCTCATCTATCTCTCAAGGAGCAGCTGGTGGTTTCAAACAGCCACCCTTACAGATAGCAGTCCAATAAATAATGCATTGCCCTGCTAGGGCTCCAATCTTATGTCCTTACAATTCTGAAATTAAATCTGAGTGCTCTAAATGTTATACAGTACTGAAAAATCAGCTTTGACTCGGACTTCATGTACAAAAGAATGAAATACAGCCAGGTCTCACACTCACCTTACTCTTGTGGTTATGCTGGAACCCCTTGTTTTAGCCACTGTCTCAATCCATGTCATTGAGGGTCTTCTTTTCTCTCTGACCCTCTACTCTACCAAGCAGGCTAGTCTTCTCCAGGAGCTGATAGCATGCCCCAAGCATGTGAAAGACAGTCCTGCCTCGTTTCCAAAACTCATTCTGGCTATACTTCTTCCACTACAGATGGGTTCCTTCTCCTGGAGCTCATGGTTCATTTCAAACGCTTTGCCTGCATGATAGTTAAAGGCATTGGGTCTTCCTTCTTTGTTGTCTAGCTTTGGCAGATAGCTAGGAATTAGCTGGGTCAGGAGCACGTTAGTCTTCAAAGTGACATTTCTTCACAGTCAGTGCTGCCTTCACTTATAAATTGACCACAAAGAAGATCCCAATTATGGCTGTACGTAGTTAAAATAAAAACTTAAGGAAAATTGAGAAGCCCCAAGGATGCAATTGACCCTAGTGTAAGAACCACTACAAGATATTCAACAGAGCATCTTAAAAGCCATGTTGATGGAGGTGTTCCCCCACCACCTGGGATCAGATTTCAGATGAGTTCCTTCTGGACTGGCAGGCATTCCTATTAGAGGGATGAGGAGACCAATGAGAAAGTCATGTCGGGAGAGGGGAAAGGGAGCAAACAGGTCTGGGAGAGCACAAGTGCATGTCCCTTGATAGATCAAGGGGGACCAACTTCTTAGAGAGGAGTGGTGTGAGACCAAGATTACTTTTAAAGATACCCCCTATGGATTCAGGTCATGTGGGACATCGAACCCTTGATCTTTAAGATGCATGATATGTTTCAAAGGTCATCCCAAAGGGACATAAGGTGGAAATACCACTAACTGAACAAGACTCTTCCCCAAACACACCTGTAAGCTGAGAATGTAAGGTTGAAGCTACATGGTGTGTGAAGAAGCAGAAGAGAATCGATATTGAATTGCTGATATGCAGTCTACCATTTACTTACTACATCAATGTCTTACATGTTGCATCATGTTATGTGTTATTCTGGTAAATCTGCGTGTGACACTGTCAGTGAATATTATTGTAAGCTTTGTGTGGCTACCAAATAGTGTCCAGTCATGTAAGGATTTATTCTGTTTGAATGAATAATTCAGGTATTGTGTTAAGTCGTTGGCCAATATGTGTTCACTTTCATCTCAATAATGTCTTAAATTTAGTACTAAGGGTTGATCAATGACATTGTGAACAAAATGTCATCATACTCCAAGGAGATGATTGATAAGATTCTATACCAATTGTTATTACTTTTTCATACTGTACACTGTCCAATGTGTCCCTTCACTCCCTTCCCTGTTTGTGTCCCAGAGAGGAGGTTATATGTAGATCCCTGAAGTTGGTTCCCCCTTTCTAGTCCACCGTCCCTCCACCCTCCCAGTATCACCACTCCCAGCACTAGTCCCAAGGGAACATCTATCCTAAATTCCCCATGTTTCTGACTTCAGTGTACACAGTGTACTTCAATGTAGTGGGTGAAAGGAAGCATTTGAGAATTGGAGGAAAGTTGCATATTTCATTGTTACTACACTGTACTTTAACTGGCACATCTCCTTCCTGTAAGAGGATGTCACTTCACTTATTGATAGACTTTGGGCCACCAATCTGTACTTACCCCCATTTATCATGATATCATTTTAGTTCTTTGATGCCTGACACTGGATCCCTTCAACACCTCAGGGCCACACAGTCGGGTGTGCTTCTTTCATGTGAACGTTGTTGCTTCTAAGCTGCATGGTCACTTGTTTACTCAAACCATTAAGACTCCAGACGCTATGTCTTTTGATAACCAGGTACCATCAGCTTTCTTCACCACATTTGCTTATGCACACATTAGCCATCAGCGATCATATCAGGAAAGTGAGCATGCAATGTTAGGATTTTTAGCTCTTGAAGTCTGCTAACTAATCCCTTTGACACCTTGTGGTTCCACAAGCTGGTGTGCTCTGTCCATGTGGGCTTTGTTGCTTCTGAGCTAGATGGATGCTTGCAATTTATTAAGGACTCATGGTGGAGGGGGAAAGGGAACTATGGGGAGCTGGTACTGGGGGCCTAAGTGGAGAGAGGAAGCTTTCAGAATGTTGATGACAACAAGAGTGCAAATATGGCCTGCATACAATTGATGTATGTATGGATCGTGAGGGGAGGTTTATGAGTCCCCAATAAAATGATTCATAAAAACAAGGAAGGGGGAAAGAAGAGCTTATCCCAAGGGCTCAAGTAGAAAATATTTGGAAATGAATATGGCACCATGTGTACAAATCTGCTTGATACAAATGATGTATTAATGCTATAAGAGCTGTAAGAGCCCCCAATAACTTTTTTTAAAAAAGAAGATTCTGTACCATATACCAATATGGATGTCTCTAAGGAGATCCAGAGGCAGATAGCATACAGACTGGGCTCACACATAATCATAGTTCCAACCTAAGAGCATTTATTTCTTACCATGTTGTCTTGTTCTAGACTTGCCATCATGAAACAGCTCAGAAGATGTAGGTGCTATAGCGTAGTGTGGTGAGGACATTAGAGAGTTTCTGGCTATGAGATAGAATAGTGTCTGGGGTCTTAAAGACTTCCTTTCAAATGCGTGATCATCCAAGTGTAATGTTAACTAAGTCCACCTGGAAGAAGCATGACAACATCTGTGATCTACTAATTTTAAATTATACAATCCTGAAGGAGGGATGAGAAACAGAGCTTCTATTGTGAGATTCCAGTGTGCAGAAGGCTATAGATAACAGTAGAAGCACAAAATATATTTACAGGATCTACACGGCGAAGAAGGCTGCTGGGATTTCTCTCTAACCAAAATTGAGAAAAGGGAGTGACCTGGCTATCAAAGAGTATTGGAGAGAGACTATAAAGGATTACAATAATAAATCTGACTTGAACAGATAAAACCTTTTCACTTCAGCTCCCTTCTGAGACATTTTATTCTTGATCTGGTTTTTAATATTTTCCGTGGTTATTTTCCTATTGGGCTTTATCTCTGTTGTATTTTTTTGTAGTCTGTAGCCTCGGTGACTCTCTGTTATGGGTTTTTCTGTTTTGTATGACATACATCCCAGGAGAAGTGAATCCATGGAGACAGCCCCTAGAATAAAGATCTCTGGGGAGCATAGTGAGGGAAGTGGCAAGGTAAAGGGGAGTTGACATCAAGGAGTTCAAGGAGGAAGAAATGTTTTGAAACCTATTGTGGGAGCGTTGGTCAACGTTGCTTGTATGATTTAACTCTGGAATAGTGTGGTGTGTGGGATAGCACCTCACAAAATCTTCTGGGGGGAAAATAAGAATATAATAGTGGAAAAATAAATAAAATTTCAGTGGTACTAGTTAATAGTGCTATAATAAAGCAAATTTTTTGGTTTTGCTCATTGTACCATGGTACAAGATGCTCACATTAGGAAAAAGATATGCAGAGTGTATACTAGAATTTTTTATACTATATTTGTAACTTTTGGGCAATGTAAAACTAGTCTGAAATAGCAGTACATTTTTTAAATCAAGGGGGATGACACAGAAACTCAGCTTTCCTTAACGGGCTAGGTATTAAGATTTGACCCTGTAAGCATCTGGAGCCTAGCCTTGGAGTAGCTGCGACATAAGATTTCTCTTTATCTTTGCTGGTAAGACTAAACTCACCATTGCTCTATAAAGGTAGGGTAAGAGATAATGGGAGTCTTCTCTAGGAGCACAAGGACCCAGGTCCCCTAGATGAAGGACACCTATTCACAGGCAGCGCAGAAGCAGGGGCAAACAAACGTGTCTTGGAAGCGGTACAGCCAGAATGATCCTTAGAGGTAAAGCTTGGTAGCACTTCATCTCACATGCTTTAGACATGTTGTCAGAAGAGAGCAGTCCCTGAAGAAGGACATCATGTTTGGCAAAGTAGCTGGGCAGCAGCAAAAGAGGAAGACGTCAACAGGGTACATTGATGTCGTGGTGGCAACAAACAGCTCAAGCCCAGCAGCAGTTGTGAGGATGCTCCAGGGCCAGGCAGTTTTCCCATTCTGTTGGGCATCATTGACTTTCTATGAGCAGGTACTGACCCGACATGAACTAATCACAATAGCAACATGTATCTAGTGGGTCTTTATTAACAATGCCATTACTGCCCACTTAACAACCTTTTGTTTATCATCCTTCACTCTCCTTCTATCATGTTCCCTCTTCTCCTAACCCTACTGTCTGAATACATTTTACCACCTCTCATCATTTCTTTTGTTACCATTGTGATTTGATCCACTAGCATCTCTTACCTGGAAGACGGGAATAGCCTCAAGGCTTAATGACCTATTAGTATCTATTACCCAAAACATGACGATTTGAAGCAACAGTCACGATGATTCATTATGTATATGTTGGTCAGGAATGAAGATGGTTAATCCAAGTAAGCAAGTGAGAAGAACAGAGAGAATGTGTTAGCAAGTCAGAGTGCACCATCTATCACTGACTAGACGAAATGACTTTTCCTAACTTGACCAGAGTCTATTCAGTACAGAGTCACTGCATTCAACTCAAGTCAAGGAGAAGAGACTTCTTGAGAGAGCAGTACGAGGCAGGAGTCCTTGGGGGGGGGGGGGGCTCTAAAAATCTGCCCTACAACCTCTGATCAGGTTTATTGGATGGCAGAGTTGACAGTCTGTTTTTAATAAAGGAGCCAGAGTGATTCTTTTAAACTGTAAGTCAAATTGTGTTAGGTCTTTCCTCCTTTGCACACTGAGCTAACACTAAAATCTTTCTAATGGTTTTCCCATCCCTGCTTGATCAGGTCCCTCCTCTCTGCCCTCCACTGCTTCTACTCTGACACTTGCTTATCCTGCTCCAGCCACCTTAGCTCCTTGCTGCTTCTCTAACATTCCCATTGTGCGTCCACTTCAGGGCCTGTCTGCTGGCTCTTCTGATGACCAGAAGATTCTAGCTTCAGATTTCCGATTTCTGCATTGCTGATGGGCCCTACGCTCTCCAAAGCTGTGGTTGAATATTTCTTCCTAAGTGCCTATTTCCTGATAAAGATCTGTTACCAGAACTTTCCTTTTCTACTACCTCTTTTTTAAAAATAGTAATTATAATACGCTGCTTAATTTACTTATTTTTAATAAGTGATACTAAATGGTAAGCCCCTGAAGATATTAAAATGGTAAGTCCCTAAAGATCATTTTGGGTCGGGTACTCATGAACCCCCAGTGGCCAGAGCAAGGTTGCCATGAATAAATGGAAGGTGGCTACAGACTAGTCTGAGGGAAAAACAGTATTTCAGTGTTTGCTAGAGAAAGAGATTCAGAAGAGAAAAACAAAGCCTGGATTGGGCATTTCTTGTACTTGTTCTCATAGCTTATAGGTCTGATTTCTTCATGTTTTGATATTTGAAGCAGCCACCCTGAGCTCTAAGGAGGCTGGAGCAATCTTGTCTCAGCTATAGGCAGTAACATCAGAAATTTCTGCCCTGTGAGCTTGCTGTTCCCAACAAGGACACCTGGGAATGAAACCACCATGGCCCAGGAGGGGACTGGTAGAAAATTAATTCCCCTTCATTGACACACAGGTGGAAGATTCTGATGTGCATTTACATATCTCCTTAAAAGTTCTGAGCAAGCTAGATGTCCATGGTCCTCAGCTAGTCGTGATCTCCAGGGTCAGGACTTGTACCATTAAGACACCTTTTTATTTCTTTCATTCTTCTTTTCAGCTTCCTGGAATCACTTTTCAAATAGAACTCCTTACATACAAGACCTTACTCTGCTAGATCCTTTCGGAGGAGAGCTCTGTTAAGACATGCCAGATAGATAATAACAAACAAACAAACTTGGTGACCAATACTTTAAAACAAGATTTCCAAGTATTTTCATGGCTGTTGCTTTGTTGGGGTTTCTTTTTCCCCATTCTGGGTATTGCTCTCACCAAAATCTTTAAAAAAAATTCTTTTCTGTCCTGTCTCAGTTCATTATCCATTACTAACTCAGTTCAAACCTGCCTTTTACTTTCCAGTCTCAAATTTATATTCTGCAAATGAATAACCGGGAGCAATTTCTTCCAAAGGAATATGGCTACCAATTTAACTTCTTATATGGCAAATTAAATTGCATTTTATATTACCTCAAATTTTGCTCATCCCAAGATTTAGTCATTAGTTTTGAAATAGCCCTACTAACTTATCCTTTTTCTCTGCACTTCCTCACAATAAAATCGAAAGTGACCAGAGTGTTTAATTTTAATCACAGCCTCGAAACATTTGAATGCGAAGAACCGCTGGGACACCTGTCTCCATACATCTGCAGCTCTCTTCGCTCTTCTTCCATCTGGATGGGAGAGCTCAGCAGTTGACCTGTTGATGCCAACAGACACTTTATAAGAATACCATTGGGATTAAACACCCCTAGAATACATTATAAAGAAATAAGTGCAAATTTGAAGATTACAATGCTTTGTTAGTAGAAAATGATCATCTTAATGTTATAGAATAGAATGAAAATAAATAATCTTGAGGTAGATGACATTTTACAATTCCAAATAGTAGGTTGTACTGTGATCTGCAAGATCAGTAGAATGGAACCATTCACTGCAGAAAGACCAGAATTTTCTACTGCTATTAAAAAGTGACAGTTTCAGAAACCCACAGTGGAGGTTTGACCCTGTCCTCTAAGGACACTATGAGTCAGCATTGACTCAATTTCAGTGTGTAAGTAATGTTGTTTTGGGTCGGATGCCTAGAGAAAAATCCAGAGACATCCATTTATGTATAAGACAGATTTATAGATCAAGAAAAAATTATATATATACATATACATATATACACACACACATATATATATATCATCCCAGCCCAAGTCAAGTCAAGTCTGTAAGTGTGATACTAGTCCACAAGTCCCTCTTCAGATTCTCACAGGTACATGCCACGAAGAAGGCAGGAAGATCGCAGGCTGGTGTGTGCAGAGCTGTGTGGATCCCTTGGTGATGGCTCTGGCAGCTTTCAGAGTGATCAACAGAGAGAAGGTGAAGGCAGGGGTTGGGGGGTCCCCAGGACCCTCCTTAGCAGAAGGCCATGGCCAGAAGAAGATATCATCAGGCTGTGACATTATTAACAGCTGGAATACCACACATCCATGGTTATAGATCTTTAAGTTAACATAAAATTATATAACTACCATAAATGCCCATGGTCCTTGGGTGGACTTTAACTCTTAGCTACCCTAAGGACTTGAGTATAAATGCTCCTTGGAATTTCCAAGGCTATAAATCCTTAATAAAGCAGACTGTGTTATCTTTCTTCAGTGGAGCAGATGATAGGTTTGAATCAGAGCCCAAACATAGCACACCGTACCCTCAGGGCGCCTTTGAACACTCCACTGCGGTCAGGGGGATTCCAAGTCATGGGGAGCCCTTATGGGCTTCCTGAAACTGTAGCTGTTTAAGGGAGCAGACAGCTCCGTTTTCTCTTGCAGAGTGGTTAGTCCATGGGTTTCAACCCATCAGCAGCCCAACCCCTAACCCGCAGTAGCACCAGGGCTCCTCAATTATATTTTAAAATTAATGAGAACTTATAATGAGATAATAGAAATGCAAAGTATGCTATCATACCTAATACAAAACATGAAGGCAAAGCACAATGAAATATATAATACTGTTATCGAAACCCTAGTCCTCAGTTCAGAAGTTGCTATTATACTACCAAAATAGACATTTTATTAAAACTATAGGTTTAATTTATACACAATTATTCCATTTTTTAAGGACACATCATTGACCATAGTTGAGGAAGATTAGTAACTTGACTGTCAGGGAGTATTGTAAACTTGATTATAACCTATGCAAGTAGGTTAAAATGTAATATCAGACCTCCCATTTGACCCATTGAAAATATGTTTGAGTTCTTAATATTTCCTGCTTTATTCTTTGTTTATTTTGAGGATTTTTTCCCTTGCTTATTTTAATATTGTTTTTGATCTTTTATTTCTTTTTTAAAATATGCATGTGCTGAGCTTTTGTTTTGTGTATTTCCTGGAATATAAAGTCCAGCATGGGTAAATGTAGAGAGATGATAACTGGTGTGGTGTCACGGCTTCTTGAGGTTTGCGTTTGGGGTTGGGGGGATTGGAAGAAAATAAGGGGAAAATATTGAACACAAGAAGGAAAAAAAGTGTTCTAGAACTCATTCTAGTGATGTTCACACAACTCTTTCTAATATGACTGAACTTTAAAGGTGTATGTGAATTCTATCTCAATAGAACTATTATAAAATACTGTAAAAAGGGGGAAGCACCATTAGAACACATCATACTATCACTGTTATTGAATTGATTCCAACTTCTAAGAACCCCATGTCCAATAGCACAAACCACTAGCCAGTCCTGCATCATTCTCATAATTATGGGTATGAGCCATAATATTATGGTACCATCTTGTTAAGGGCCTTTGTCTTTTTCATTGGCCTTCAACTTTACAAAGCATCCTGTCATTCTGCAGACATTGATCCTTCCTGATAATATGGCCAAACTCCATAAAAGGGGACTCACCATTCTTGCTTCGAAGGAGCATTCTGTCTGTCCTATTTTCTAGGATACTTTTGGTTACTTCTCTGATAGTACATGATTTGTGAAATACCTTCCCCAATATCATAATTCAATTGTACCAGTTCTTCATTCATTATGATTCATGGTCCAGTGGGCACATCCATAGGAGATGAATGAAAATGGCATGGATTGTTTCAGGCAGGCATACGTTAGTCCTCAACATGACATCTTTGGTTTTAATTTATTCATTTATCTGTCTATCTGTCTGTCTACCTATTGACATCTATGGTTTTTAAAAGAAACCTTTTGCAGCAGATTTTCTCAATGAAATAGGTCATTTGATTTCTCAACTGCTGACTCCATGACATATTTTTACACAAGTAAAATGAAATTTAAAATAAAACCACTGACAGCTTCAATATTTTCTGTTTATCTTTACCATGCTTATTAACACAGTTTTGAGGATTGTATGCTTTCCTTATGCTGACATATTCTATAGGGCAGAGTATAACTGCCTCTGTGGGTTTCCAAGGTATAACAAACCAGGTCTGAATCGCACAGAGCACCTGCTGGGGTCGAACTGCTGACCTTGTGGTTAGCCACTAAGGGCAAAACCACTAAGCCAATTGCATCCATGGCAGTAAGTGTGGAGTTTACAGTATGTTGAAGCTTAAAGGATGCTCTACTACATAGTCTCTTAGTTTCACCCATAAATGTCTCAAGTTCTCTTTACTTTCAGAAAGAAAGTTTTTCTCATCTTCCTAACCCAAGATCTTAATAAATCTTCAATTCTGATGCCACATGCGTTTTTATACAACCCATCTTCTCAGTAATTTGTTCGGTATGCTGTTGTCGTCAGGTGTGGCAGAGTCTGTTCCAACCCAGAGCAATCCTTTGGACAACACACAGAACACTGCACGGTTCTGCGCCCTCCTCTCAATGGGCCCAAGACGTGAGTCCAGTGTTGGAGCCACCGTGTCACTCTCTTTCACTGAGGGCTGTTCTATTTTTGACTGCCTATGCACTCTACCAAACATGATGTGCTGCTTCAGGGAATAGTCTTTCCTGACAACATGTCCACAGTATGTAAGATGAAGTCTTTCCAATTTTGATTATAATGAGCACGTCTTCCAAGACGGATTGGTTTGTCCTTTTAGCAGTCCACGGTACGGTCAGTAGTCTTGTCAAGTGCCACAATTCAAATGCCTTGGTTCTGCTTTGGTCTTACAACGCTGATCTGTCAACCCCTCAGTATGATCTAATTTCATCTTATGGCACTCTGAAACAGCAAGTTTGTCTAAGAATTTTTATCTGTTGGTTTGTTTATTCAAAACTCCCTGGCACTTTATGATTTTCTTTGTATTTGTGTTTTGCCCTGACTTGTAGACTGGTGCTTCACCAGCCTCTCTAGAGTCACCAACTGTCCTTGAACCACAGCTGAATTGCAAATTTTACAAGTCGTTTTATTTTTCATCTTTTCCTACGTGAAAGATTCTGGACAGAGAGTTTCTCTGGTCCATCATAGGTTAGAATTCAAAGGACAATAAATAATATTAGCACTAGGGCCTAATTTATAGTCACTTTATAGGATCATTATGAGTCAGAATAGACTTGAAAGCAGTGGGAATGGTTTGGGTTATAGGGTTATAGGGTTTGGGTTATAGGGTTTGAGCATGATGACAGAGGTTGTGGTTTGTGTTTATATTATATTACAGTAAAAACAAGTCAGACTTTGATATTATAGAGAACAGAACATGTAACACGTTTGTAGAAATTACCTAGAGTCCAGAAAGAAATGCATTGCTCTTGAGCCCCTGCTGAACCCTATAGGCGAGACCCTGAGCATACCGAACAGGAGAGCATGACCCCTGGAGATTTGTGGGACTGTGACTCCTTAGACGAGCAGCAAGTCTCTTTTTGCCCCGATGGAGCAGCTTGGTGGTTTTGAACTGCCAACCTTGAGTTTAGCAGCCAGATGTGTAGCCATGCATGGTCAGTAGAATAGAAAAAAGAGAATATCTTTGACTTTTATATTCTCAGAATTTGTCAAGTTATTGCAGAGTTCCCCATCAAAGCATTCTGACACATTTATCCAGCACCTTTTCAAGAAAACTCTTGGTAATGTGACCCATCTGTTTAGAGTGAAATCACAGCACATCCCAATTGATCCATTGATTTTCTCCCCACTAATTGCTGATGCTAACATTTTGATTTGTGGGCTATCCCATTGAAGCATATAAGTATAAGCAATGTGTAATAATAGATTAGAATGGAGATTTACTATAAGAATAGAACCATCAAAATTATGCCATTTCATCATTCTCATATGTAAAAAATGTGCTTACACTGTGAAGAGTGTCAACTTGGAATGCTTACATCTGCCTGACACATTACTGTACACTAAACATAAATGAGTCACTGCCCTTGCTTACAAACCAAACAAGCATTACCATTGAGTCAAGGTCGACTCCTCACGGCCCTGCAGGCTGGGGTAGAATCTGCCGTCGTGGGTTTACAGGAGTAGAAAGCCCTTTCTCCTGCAGACAGCCTGGTGATTTCAAACTGTGCATGTTCTGGATCACAGCCCAACGTGGAACCACTATACTACCAGGGCTCTGCCTGGCCTTGCTTAGAACTTAAAAATTACCACTGAACTCTACAGCAAAAAAGGATAGTCATCTACAATTTCAGATTGGGGTGAGAATTTATTTTTTGGAGCAAAAAATAAGAGTCGTCTACAATTTCAGATTGGGGTGAGAATTTATTTTTTTAAACATTTCTATTCCAGATTCCATTTCTCTCCAGCAAAAATTTGCTAATTTTATTTTGTTTTCTTTTTGTTTTTGAGTTTGGGTTTTTGGTTCCATTCTGGTTCAAAGTTTGACTTTTCTATAGTATATCAAATTCTTGCTTCGGCAGCACAAATGCTAAATATTATATCGAGGTGAATCCAGATTTGAAACTTTAGTGACTAACATTATTCAGTTGAGTGAGGAAGTCATGTGAAAAGAGGTCACAAAGATGGAAAAGCTAGGAATATGGTGACAATAAATAAGCTCGGTGCTGTTTTAAAAGAAATGCCTCGGTTGGCAGTGACTGCTGAAAGGAGACATCAGATACAGGGGGAAAACAAATATTCTAAGAAATACATATGACTTGATGGGATAGCAAATATGACCCAGGAGAGCATGTGTCTCATTTGCTTTGAAAGTGTAGAGGAGGACAACTTTTGAGATGTGTCTTAAGATACACTTTTGAAATTCAGATTGCTGGGGAGGCAGGGACCAACTCCAGCTGGGGAGTGGCTTTTTCCAAAGGCACTGGATTCAAAAAGAGAGGAGAAAATTTGAGGAATTTCAAGTACAGCAGCCTAGTAATGTGATGATGGTTACAGATGCGGATAGAGATAGGGTGGAGACAAGCAGTGTCTTTAATATCACCCTTTGCCACAAGTCATTATGGGATGGGTAAGACCAGGAGTGACTCCAACTTCATTTAGTAGATAGTTCAGAATGAAGAAACCATGCCATTAACCGATGGCAAAAATCGGCATTAATTTTTTGTGACTATTTTATTCTTACTCCATAATCAAATTGGACTAGTTGTCTAAAACAATATATGTCGATAACTAATCTTCTTTGAAACAAAGATCCAAACAAAGTTGACCCTGTGTGTTAGGTTTTGGGACATTAAGTCTTTTCTTTAAGTTTTTTTTGATTTAGATACATAGCCCCTAAATTTTATTCAAAGGAAAAAACTTGTTGGGAGAGAAATGAATTTAAACATTTTTAAATCCCACTGATAATTGGTCTGAAAAGGCTGAACACATCATTTCAGACTCTGGGGAATTTAGTGAGTTTCCTTTAGAAACTGAAGATGGTGGTTTCTTTGCAAATGACTGATAGACCTTGGACAACAAGGTCTTGTTTATCACCAATGCTTCCATAGCCCTCTCCGCCCAGCAGCATTCAGGATACATTCCCAAAGAAAGAGGCAAACTTCAATGTTGATCAAGTAATTCATTGTTTCACGTAAGCGCCAATTCTGCCTATGTGCATAAGCAAGCTGGGACGGTCACACTATTTGAGTTGTTCACACTTGCTGTGAGATTGCCCAGAAAATGACACCGCCGATGTGGGGAAGAACAGTAAAGAACAATGAAGAAGAGGTAGATGGTGATGAGGACAATTGCTACAGCTCTCATAGCACTAATATCTCTTATGGCTACAAATAAATGTGGGATGACTATGTACAAACCGCGTTGCCTAAGACCAGGAGAATGGTTTTCATGCAGTTTACCCTGAGCACCCAGCCACTGCCATGAAGGAGTCCATACCAATGCAGAGAGAACTGCTAGGGCAGAGTTAACTGTTCTCTAGAGTTTTGGAACCTGGTTATCTTTGTGAGATTGGCTAGCCTCATCTTTGTCCTAAAGAGCAGCTGATGGGTTTGAACCACCAATCTTGCAAACAGAGCCCAATTCCTAACCCTTTGTGCCACTGGGGCATATTTCATAAACCTTACGTCCAACAGAAGTCTATGAAGCAGTTCTATTCGCCAACATTTTGCATCACCATGAGCC
>PVJH01011278.1:0-37771 GCA_004026705.1 Nesogale talazaci | reverse complement strand
CCTTGGACAACAAGGTCTTGTTTATCACCAATGCTTTCATAGCCCTCTCCACCCAGCAGCATTCAGGATACATTCCCAAAGAAAGAGGCAAACTTCAATGTTGATCAAGTAATTCATTGTTTCACGTAAGCGCCAATTCTGCCTATGTGCATAAGCAGGCTGAGACAGACGGTCACACTATTTGAGTTGTTCACACTTGCTGTGAGATTGCCCAGAAAATGACACCGCCGATGTGGGGAAGAACAGTAAAGAACAATGAAGAAGAGGTAGATGGTGATGAGGACAATTGCTATAGCTCTCATAGCACTAATATCTCTTATGGCTACAAATAAATGTGGGATGAGTAGGTACAAACCGCCTTGCCTAAGACCAGGAGAATGGTTTTCATGCAGTTTACCCTGAGCACCCAGCCACTGCCATGAAGGAGTCCATACCAATGCAGAGAGAACTGCTAGGGCAGAGTTAACTGTTCTCTAGAGTCTTGGAACCTGGTTATCTTTGTGAGATTGGCTAGCCTCATCTTTGTCCTAAAGAGCAGCTGATGGGTTTGAACCACCAATCTTGCAAACAGAGCCCAATTCCTAACCCTTTGTGCCACTGGGGCATATTTCATAAACCTTACATCCAACAGAAGTCTATGAAGCAGTTCTATTCGCCAACATTTTGCATCACCACGAGCCACAATGGAATGGAAGGCAACAGTTTTGTTTTTGTTTTGTTTTACTATGTAAAATAAGTAAATAAGGGGCTGAGCCCCAGTGGTATAGTGGTTGTGTGCGGGACTGCAGCCCACTGGGACGGAGGTTCAATTCCAGCAGTGGGGCTGGGCCTCCTACTCCCACCACCGGAGAGCAGTGATGCCCCCCCCCCAAAAAAAAATAAGTAAATAAGATGATCATTCACTCCTAATAGGTATTTCAGAAGGATTGGCAGACAGTATCAACCCCCTCTGCATTTTTGGCAAACAGCCTACTATGCAGTATTCTTATTTAAGATTAATGACAACAAGAAGCAGATGGTTCAGGGCATAGCACCTGCTCTACCACCAGCCAACCAAAAACTGTGATGGCGCTCAATGTGGCATAGTGTTGGACATTTTTTCTCTGCAACGCTAAACTTTCCTCTAATTCTAGGTGAATACAAGCTTGGAGTTTTGACGACCACAGTTGTCAGTTTCCTCTAGCAAAGGACTTTCCCCTAAGTCTTGTTGCCATGTCACAACAGTTTTAATTTGCATTCAGTTCTTAATTACAGAAAAGCAGTTATGCCATTTGTGTTTCTTTTTCATATAAAGTAACTGAAGGAGATAGAGCAGGTATGGTAGTGCTGGTGCCCCAAGAGAACTTGGATCCTGCCATCTTATCGTCATTACAAACCAGCGGCACTCCCTCCTGCCTCTTGAAAGCAGTCGATTCAGGTTTTTGTATACTCACATCTTTGTTGTCATGAGCAGCCAAGAGCATAGACAAGCTACTAATATTTTGGTTTTTGACTTCTTCAACCAAGGCTACACACACAGTTAGCTCCTTAGCTGCCTTCCGGTCTGTTATGGGCCAGGGTTTTATCAATCATCTCTCTATTGCATAAGCAGGATGCCATCACTGCAGCCTCAGGGGAAATGCCTTTGTCCTTATCTGCCCCCAGAGCAACTGATGTCAAGGGATCTGGTATTAGTATGGACTGGCTATGCCATCAATTATATACTGTGACTAATAGAAGTGACCCCCTTGCCTCTCAGAGGATCCCTGGCCTGTTTACATGAATCCTTGTACCATCCCTGACAACAGGTACATGAAAGCCCTTTCCTGTCACTCTTTCTCCTCAATGTCTCTTCCACATCACCTAAACTCATCTGTCAAAGACATCACCTCAGTACTGTGCTGCATGAAACCCAAACATTAGAAACCACCTCCCCGTGCAGCACACACACACAAGCCCCCTGCCCTGGAGTCCATTTCAATCTGCAGCACTGCGGTTTCTGAAATAATGCGTCTCTGCAAGAACAGACAGCTTTGTTTTTCTTACAAGGAGTGGATGGTGAACTTGAACAGGCAACCAACCTTACAGTTAGCAGTCCAAGAGACTCAACTGCTGGAAGGGGAACCAAATTCACCATTTCCAGCTGATGAAATGCAAGTAGCTCAAGAAGAATCGTGGACTACTTACAGCAACCAAATAACTTCCCTAAACATGGAAGAAGGGCTGGGTATAAGAATATAGTAAGTGTTGTGGCGGACAGTGGTTTCACACCTGGCTGCTCACTGCAAGTTCTCCGGTTTGAAACCACCAGCCACTTAAAGGAGGAAGGATGAAATTTTCTACGCTGGTAAAGTATCTCAGTTGCAGAAGCACACAGGGGCAATTCTACTCTTCCCTATCGTACTGAATGAGTGATAAAGACAGACTGTCCATGGGCTCTTGCTTCTGAAATAATAAGTTTATAAACTTGTAACCAAAATATATGGTTTAGCTCTAGCAAGGCTAAGGCTAAGGAAGGCTTAGCAAGGCTAAGGAAAACAGACAATAACAACAACTAAAACAAGAGAAATGAAGTGGCGGTTTACGTTGAGTCGGCCGGAAGATTCCTCCCACGTTAGTCCTTGTGGTGTGGTCCTGTGACCTACATCTGTGGAAATATTTGAATCTGAGAATCACAGAAAGAAGGGAAGCGTGGCACTGCTCTGTGAAAGGTCAGATCACTGGAGGCCTAGAGGGAAGACGTTGTGAAGTCGGAAGGCATTGTCAGGGTTCTAAGGCAGCTTGGGTTCCAGGGAACACAAGAATCATGAATGCTCATGAGAGGAAGACTAAACTTGGCTGCTGACAGTAATAACCTCCATAGTCCAGTGCCCGATGGAACCAGAGTCATGGCTGGGGGGTCAACCTTGATGGCAAGCTTCCAGCACCCCCTCACTTTTCACAGGGAGTGGCATAAGTAGAATGTACCTGAAGACTGGATCTTTAAATTATCAATGCAGGCTAATCCAACCCTACCACTGCCCTCATATGACAGGAAACACATGTGTGCGTACCAGTACTCTCATTCCCCCAAGCCTCTTCCCTGGAAGTTGAGATGAAAAGTAGAATATGATTATGTGATGGAGTTATACTTCTGGATTTACTCAAAAACCACTAAACTGAGCTTCAAGAAATTTGCAATTGAGTAGATTTGATTATGTATTGCTGGGTAAGCTTAAGGCGCAGCGAGAAATTAAATTGGGTCTAGAAATAAATTTCTATTGTTGCTGGCCTCAGTCTGTGACTGCAATATTCACACCTATTATGCCTTAATCACATCAGGTCTCTATCCTTATTTAGCCACCTTTGATAGCTTCCCAGTTTTGCATAGAACAAAATCCAAACACTTTTGGAAACCCCAAGACTCTCTAAGTCTCCTCGCTCCTTCTATGCTGAGTCCACGCCCTCTCGGCCTTCAGCCACACCCCAATAGTAGAGGCTTCTTTTCCTCTCCTTGGACAGAGCAGACTCTGCTGCAGGAAGGCGTCTTACTTGTTGAACTCTTTGCTTGGGCTGAAGTTGCTTTGTTTGGAGTGCTAATTCTCAGGATTACTTTGTTTGATTTTTTATTTGTTTGTTTTCCACTTCCTTCTTATTCTTTAATTCTCAACTGTAATGCCACATCATCAAAAGGCCTACTCTAATTATTTATGCTGCATTATATTCTTATTTGTGTAGTCATGTCCCTCAATTTTGATATTTGTACTTTTTCCTTTTCCATTGTTTAATATCTGACTTCTGCTATACACTGGTCAAGAACACTGTTCACTGTTTTATACTATTTCCAAGTCTAGTATCTGGAATGTGAAATGTATTTAGTAAAGTATATTTGAGCAAATGCATCCTTTATTTAAAATTATATTATAGAACATTGTGCATAGACAAAAAAGAAATATTGACCATTTATTAAGTGAAAAAGGCAGATCACAAATAGCTGATCTCAATTTTGTAAATACATTTGTCTATCAACATGTATATGCATTCCAAAAGTAAACAAACAACACTACAAGACCATGTACCACAAAGGGATAATGATTTTCTTTGGATTCTAGCATTGCAAATCATTTCTATCTCTTTATTATTTCTGAACTAATTTTTCTCTTTTATTCATACACATAAATAATTAAAAGCATGAAAGTATTTCAAATATATTATTTTTATGAGAAAATGTGGTCATTTTCATAATTTTTCCCCCTTCTCTGTTTTTCACACATCCTTCATTCTGCCTGAGAGAGGAGGTTGTCATGGAAACAGCTGATTTGGATTGAACTCCATCTACTCCTAACGAACATGTGATCGGGACAAGTTACTCCATTTCTAGAAGCTTCCACATAATAAAATGGAAGTGGCATTAAATAGAAATAATTAAAACTTTTGCCCAAGACTATTATGAGGATTAAATGAGATGGTGTTAAAAAGAAGCTCAGAGTGCCAGCTATAAAATAAGAATTGAGAGAAGAAAACACACTGAGTAGCTATACTCCTACTTTTCATTTTATTTCACTTCCTTCTTACTTCAATGATAGTCATTCATCTTTTCCCTTCTATCTGTTTTCCACTTGATTTGTGTCCTCTGCATTCTGGGATTGTACCAAATGGGTCTTCAGGCAATTGAAATAGGGTCCATTTATTAGGAAACACACTAGGCTTGATTGCTCCATAGAAATGGAGGAGACTTGAGGGCCATGTGTCTTTGGGCACTCAGCAAATTCTGTTTCTAAATTCTCACCACCATTTCCCATTCTCTCAAGGTTTCCCTTCAAGCTTTGTAACTCTGGGCATGGGGCGAGGGGCATTCACAATCTTCAGGCTAGAATTTGAAACAGCTTCAGGAGAGAAAAATTGTCATATAAACAATGCTCTACATTGCCATCGCCTGGCTAAGTAAACGGTCAGAAACTTCAAAATTTGAGAAGCAAAGCATGTTTGGCATATCCTGTTTGTCTTATTCCAAACAAGGAGGAGATGTTTACATGTTCTGATTCAGGAGGGATTTGAAAGTTGAGATGTTACCATTTGGCTGACTTCTCTCAACAGCACCAGCCTTGTGGAAGAATAAAATGAAGAAACAATTCAAGATCAAATGAAAAGAGGTTGAATAGGGAGGTGCACTTAAATTTTACCACATTGTATAGGAGCATTTCCCTTTCATGATTTTATATGTTTGGGGACTATTGAAAAAACAGTCCAATCTATAAATTGAGTCGACATGCATTAAGCTCATTGGGAGAAATTTAGCTAGGGCAGCAGCCTAGCTGGGGAGGAAAAGTGTCGTTTTATTGCATTTTACAATACAGAGTTTGCTAGGCTTTTAAACATTAAGACAGGAGAAAACGAACTATAGAAATTACCCTCATATGGGATTGGACTTTAGGGAGATTTTACATCTCTAGAGAGAGAACAACTTCACAGCAAAAGATTGGGTAAGGGAGATATTTTCTTCAGAGCCCCAAATAATAATCCTCGTGTGATTTTCACATTTTTGTTCCATTATTTCTCCTCATCACTGGCAAATCCCTTATCCTTGTCTAATTCTCCTTCCAAATCCATACCTCCTCTAGCTTCTTTTCTGGTGACTGTTTGAAATCACCCTTTATTTAGTATTAGCCTTCTCCTGCTACACGCTAACCTTCGTCACACTTGGTAAGTTCTTCTGTAGGCTGAAGATAGCAAGGCTACACCTGAGTACTCAGGCATGGAACAGTATTACCGAATGATCTGTCATTGCACACAATCAGTAGAATCCTATCTCTGGGGGACAGGGTTCAGTTTCACTGAAAACTCACATCAGTAATCCACCTTTCAGTGAGACAGTGAGTTTCTGATCTTTGACTTGAGTTTCTGACTTAAGCAAAGTGCATTTTAAACTGGATTCCAGCTCAATCTAGATCAAGTCCCTAAGTCCAACATTGGCCCATATATCAAATATCTGAGCATCAAATTTCTCCAAGCTGAAAAGTTAAGTTATTCTAAGTGTATCTAGCCCTTTTTGCTTCAGAGATCAAAATGAAATTGTTATTGTGAATCCATTGATCCTAAACATGAAGTCTTTCTCCAGTCTATTAATCCCTCTTTAGACTCACACAGGCATGCAATGATGCTGAATGCTGGAAGATCCCAGACCAGTGGTTGGAAAGTCTCATAGACCCAGAGGCGGTGGAAGGATCTCAGTGCTGGCCTGGGTCTCACATGGCTCCTCCGGCTCCTGGGCCCTGACTCCTCAGTGTGGCTCCATGGGGCTTGTCAACAGGAATGCCTCACACGAAGCAAGTGTCTCTTGCCTCCAGGGAGGCATACAGGAATTTCCAGAATCCTCAGAAGAAGGCCATGCTCACAGAGGCCTCATTGGCTATGGACTGATCAACAGGCTAGGCTCCACCCCTTTGCAAGTTGACAGAAGATTGTGCACTGCCACACTCTATTTTGATTAAATTTTCTTTTTGAGCTTAGATGGATTTCAAGGGAGAATAAAGCTAGGTTGTCATAGGTAAGGCTACTACCACCAAATTAGCTTCTTTCTCAGGAATGTACGCCCAGGATCCTCAAGCTGGGCATGTAACGTGTTGTCATTGCTTGTTTGAATCAGTCTATCGAACAGTCTGATTGATAACATTCTTCAGCTATAAAAATCAATGGCGGTTTTTTATCTTTAAGTTTTTCAACAGTTATTCCCAAATCTACTCTGTATAGAAAGCTGAGTGATGTCCATTTATTCCAACTTAAGAACTCTTTTCAAAGCCAGCAAGTACATTCAGTTTTGTGTCAAATTCAATTCACTATTGGGTCTCTTATAAAGCTTGTGTATTATAATGGACAGTTTCATGAACTCCCAAGAAGATCTGTTTAATGACCAATCCTTGTGTGGTAGCAAAATGAAAGTACATCATTTCTATTTTCACCTGATTCACTGGCAAAGTTGCATTTTTTTAGTGTTATACATTTATTTCATCAAGTTCTTTAGACAAAATAATGAAGAGGCAAGCTGGCCAAACAGTTGCTCTAAGCTGAAAAGTTAAGTTACTCTAATTGTATCTAGTCTTTTTTGTATCAGAGATCAAAATGAAATGTTTATTGTTAAGCCATTGATCAAAAAATTACCACTCAAAAAAAAATAAAAGGTATCACTCACTACTTAACAGGATTACCGACATGATTTCCTTTTCTGAGTTTGCAATGCTACTTACATGTGTCCCATTTAAGTAATTAAACTATATTTCCTGATTAGGTCTTCCCTGCTATTTGAAAAGAAGCAATGACATCTTTAATGACAGAATTCCTGGTTGAATTTTCAAATTTTTGGAGGAAGGAAAGACAATATTCTAGATGGGTGATGGAAGTGTAATTATTTCCTGATAAAATTAAAATAAACAAAATAAGAACAGAAAGCATGATCGATTTTGTTCTCTAAATTCACCATCAAATCTCTGAAAAACCATTAATAACTAAGTAAATAAGCATTTTACCTGCCCTGGTGCTATCAATTCAAGTAGAGTACAAAAGACGCTTTATTTTAGTTGGACAGAATCACAGACTTTTGCAATGAGAAAATGAATAAACAAGGAGGAAATAGAGAGCTTCCAAATAAGTAGGCATCGCTGTGTTCTAAGATGACTATTTCCGATTCAACTGATCTTCATTCCTCTAATGCACTTACTAGGCTATCATTCACTGTTTATTAGATATTGCTATCAGCTTCGAATGAGATTAAAAAAAAAACAGGCCCTTGTCCACATGAAGTCTACTCTCACTGAAGGATAGAAAATAAGCCATTAAAAAAGCAATGTAATTGTATTCAGTGATAAATCCTTGGGAAGAATTAAGCAAACTTAAATGATACTGAGACCGAAGGAGGGTCTAACTGGGTAGATCAGAAGAACTTTTTATGTGCAGGTGGTCTTTAAGCTGAAACTGGAAGCGAAAAACATAAGAAAATAAAAAAAAAAACTTAGAAGGATTTTTTTCTTCAGCCAAAATGACAAAGTGGTAGAGATGAAAATATGCTTGATTTGCTTGAGAAACTGGGAGAAACCTCTATGACTACATCATGATCAAAAGAAAGGGTGGTAACATATCAGTTTTACAAAGAGGCAAAGGCAGGGGTATTGCATTGGGGGAGGAGTAAATGTCTCCAATGACTCCTGTTTTTTAAATGATATTTATTGAGTCCAATCTGTTCTTCATTCCCTCTTCTCTCAGAATCTTTTCTTCTCTGGGCTTCCATGAACCTTCAGTTGCCTCTTTGCTCACACATAACTAACTAGTCATTCCTTTGAAATCTCCGTGTGGGCCTTTCTTTTGCTCCCAGTACTGTAAATGTCAGAGTGTCACAGGGTGTCTTACAGATCTTCCTTTCCTACCTACTCTGTCATTCACCTATGTTTTAGATATCACAGTGATTCTTGAAACCCACCTTGTATGGTGAATAGAGACATTGTCAATTTCAAAATCTTCCCCTCTCTCCCATTCCTTGTTTCCATCTGTCTCCTCAATTAAGATTAAGATTAATGTAATAAATACCCCTTCCATCTGCCTTTCTCTTCCCCAAGTCCAGGTTTCATTCATCATCAGAACTGAACCTCGTCAGCTTTTTTGAGCTTCCATATTTTCCATCCTTGCTTGCTACCTGCAGTCTTGTAAAAGCACAAGTCCCCTTGATAAAGGTGACTTACCTCAGGCCTCTTTGTAAACCTACCAATGGCCTCCCATTGCACTTTGAATACAGGCTAAGCTAGCAGATCGAGTGAGAACTTGGCTTAGCATATCTTTCCAAATCCCTTTCATACCCCACCCCAGCTTTTTTCCTATGGGACCCATTCCCTTCGGTTTGTTGCTGCATATTTTGGATCTGCTGTGTATTTATGTTCTCTATTCAGATTTTTCTCTCTATCTATTTCCATGAGACAGACTGACTCCCCTTTATTCCACTTCAAAATTCTCCTTAGAGGTTTTCCCAGAGCTCCGAAGTGATTACTCCTCTTTCTCTCAGTTACTTTCAATCAGATTGTACTATTTATTTCTTGTTTTTATTTTCCCCAATATCAAATAATGGAGTCCACTTAGCTGTTGACATGTTTGTTTGCTTTTCTTTCTCTGCTCACCAATATTTATGCTCAACAAGAGTAGAATGCTTGTCAGAGTTACTTACGTTGTGTCATCTCCATTGTTGGCAAGGAAAGGAATAAAATTGCCTTGCCAGCTAGAATTTCTGTTTTATAGAAGCTCCCAAGGATACTTTTTACAATGTAACTGTTCTGAAGATAAATGGTAAATGACCACACCTTCACTTGCTGCCAAGAATTTTACTAATAAATTATCTTTTAGACTAGCTTCCCATGGATTCTAAAGTGCTGTGTTTAACATGACATAATTGATATCAAATATTAATTGTGGTTCTGACTTTTGTAGGATGACTTGCTCTGCATCATAAAATTGAAAGCTAATTTTACTTTTCTTTGAATTGCTTTTAAAGAGTTCAGGAGAAAGGTGATATTTTCTACTCCCATAAGGATTTGACAATCACTTAAACCCACAGGGGGAGTGATATTCTGTCCTGAAGGGCTACACTAAGTTGAACTTTACTAGATGGCATGCAGGGCTTTCTGGTTTTCAAGGAGCTGACAAAACAAATAAGTAGAGAGATGAATGAGCAACTCTGATATATTAAAAACCCTCATAGAAAGAGGGACAACAAGTATAAATTATGAATCAAATCGTTTTCTATGAAGTAAAATGACATTTAAACAAGACGTTGATATAACAATAAAAGAAGTGAGGAGGATATCTCTGAAGTGGAAATTGCACAAAACTTAGACAATGTGAAAGTGCATGAAAATTTCTAGGAGCCATGGGCCCTAACTGGAATGGGAGTGAGCTATTATTTGATACGGCTTGTTATTGGAAATGGTAATGTTTGATTTCGAACTTTGCAAGTCCAGGTTTCTATCCTGGCATTACAGATCAGAGTTTGCAAATTCACTAAACCTAGTTGGCAGATGCCTTTTGTTTGCTCTGTAGTGCTTTTTTTTTTTTTTTTTTTTTTTTTTTTTTTTTTTTTTTTTTTTTTTTTTTTTTTTTTTAGGCATCACTGCCCTGGTGGTGGGAGTAGGAGGCCCAGCCTTTGCTCCTGTGAGCGGGAATTGAACCTCCATCCCAGTGGGCCGCAGTCCCGCGCACAACCACTACGCCACCGGGGCTCAGCCCTACTCTGTAGTGTTTTAAGGAATTGAATTCAATGCTAATGTTTAAATGTAAGGAAATTCCACCTGAAACTGTGAATATTTTACTTTTTCTTGAAAAAATGAAGGCCAAGGCAGCATTCCTAGAAGGTCACAATGGGCTAAAGTTATAATGACTGCCCCACTTAGTGGAGTCAGCAGGCAACATCATTTGGCTGGCTTTTCCATCTCACCTGCTACTTTCATTTGACCCGACTGGTCTGGTGTAGTCTCAGTTTCCTACTTTTGGCTGTTCACTTACTGAATTTACTCTGATAGCTCTAGGTGGGTGTGATATCTTAAAATAAGTAAATACTTTGTTGAAATGTAGAGTAACGGGCTGAGCCCTGGTGGTGTAATGGTTGTGTGCGGGACTGCGGCCCACTGGGACAGAGGTTCAATTCCAGCAGTGGGGCTGGGCCTCCTACTCCCACCGCCGGAGAGCAGTGATGCCCTCCCCCCCCCAAAAAAAAAAAAGTAGAGTAACTATAAAACAAGGCATCAATCCATAGACATCAATTTTCACAACATAACCCTACTTTTGTATCGCCTGAAACAATCGCAAGCTCTTGAAGCATCCCAAGCACCTGCGTCATGTCTCTCCCGGCCTTGTTTGTAGTAGATGCTACCCAGTAGCTTGAAACTCACAGCGCCTCTATGTACCAGAAAACACACACTGTCCAGGTCCACACTAGACTCACAAGCCTCACGAGGTTTGAAACCATTTTTGCAGCCACTGTGTCCTTTTACCCCCCGCCCCCGCCCCCCGAGTCTTTCTTCTGTCCATTGACCATTTTTACAAAGAAAGATGCCACCCTCCAAGGATGGGACTCGCCTGATGATGTGGACAGTCTTGCCAGCATCACCTCTTTATGGAGCATTCTCACTGTGCTTTTCCCAGCACAAATTTATTCCTCGGGCAGTTGAGGGTATACTGAATGTTCTTTGTCAACATAATTCAAAAGCATAACTTATTCTCCTGTCTTATTAATTGCACAGATTCCCCATGGGTACAAGGCCATTAAAGGTACCTTGGTTTAGATCAAGCATACTTTAATCTTCCAAGTGCCATCTTTGTTTTTTTGACAATCTAAAGAAATATTTTGCAGCTAACGTGCCTTTTGCCATACATCATTTGACTTCTTACCCATTCCTTCCATGAACATGGATGACTGACCCAAGTCAAAGGAAATCCTTGGCAGCTTCAATCTGTTTTGTTGATTGTGAAGCTTCTTACTGGTCCTGTTGTGAGGATTGTCTTTGATTTTCATGAGTAAATGCTTCAAGTTTTTTTCCCTTTCAGGGAGCTAGGTTGTGTCACATGCAGATCAAATGTTATATATGAGTGACTCTTCCTCCTATCCCGATATGTCATTCTTTATATAGCCCAGATTCTCAGGTTAACTGCTCAGCATACGATTAGATACGATGAAGGGGTTCAGTCTGAGGCACACCTTACCTGTGTTAAGCCATTCTGCTGCAACAGCCTCATGGTCTCTGTACAGGTTCCACATGGTCACAAGGAACTGTCCTGGGGTTTCATTCTTAGCAGTGCTATTTGTTATTTGGATCCCTTCACATTAAAATGCCTTTGTATAGTAAAAAAAAAGAAAGAAAGAAAGAAAAGAAACAAAGATAAAAAGAAAAAAACACAGGTAAACATCTTTCTGGAATTCTGTGCTTTGAGCCAATATCCATCTAATATTAACAATGATATCACTCACTTAATGCCCTTTTCTGAATCTGACTTGTATTTCTAGTGACTCCCTACTACTAAAGAACTTCATTTGCGGGCTGAGCTCCGGTGGCGTAAGTGGTTGAGTGCAGAACTGCAGCCCGTGGGCTTGGCAGTTCAAATCCCGCAGCGGCTCTCAGGAGTGGCCCTGGGTAGCGCCCACAACCACAAGAGGGCAGTGATGCCCACACACACAAAAAAAGAACTTCATTTGCATGTGAGTGTGATCATAATGTTAAATAATTTCTACATTCTGTTGAGTCACCTTTCTTTGGAATAGATATAAATATGAGTCTCTTTCAGTCAGCCAGGTAAGCTGTCTTCTAAATGTCTTGCCAGAAACTAGTGACTGCTTCCAGAGCTGAAGCCATTGCTGAAAGCTTTCCATCAGTATTCTGTGAGTTCCTGAAGCCTTGTTTTTGCTAATGCCCTCAGAGCCCCTTAGACTTCTTCCTTCAGTGCCATCCATTGTAGATCATATGCTACCTCCTAAAAAGGCTGAAAGGTACAGTGAATGACTCTCTCTACTGTTTCCACCCTCTCATCATGCTTCCTGTGCCATTCACTATTTTGTCCACAAAGTCCATTAATACTGAATCTCACAGCATAATATTTTTCATCAGCTATTTCAGCCTGAGTAATGTGTTCTCATTTGTTTTTCTCAATGTTCTCATTTGTTTTTCTAACTCCATGTCTTGGCATATATCATAATAATATCTAATTCTGCCACTTTTGCTTTTAAAATATAATAAAATGATGTAACTAGCTGTGCCTGATTTATTTACATAAACACATTTTTAGATTCATTGATTTTTAAAGCAATATTTAGTCATATTCATTAGTGTTTAGCACCTGATTGTGCTATCAGAGTTTATTTGTCCCTTCTTCTCCAATGCCCATTTGCATTGTTTCCAGCTCTAGGATGTACAATTCTGCTATAAAAGTCTGTTAAATCTCTGGTGATATATTAATATAGGTCTCTGTCCTTTGTTTTTGCTTAGAAGTGAAATTTGGGAGTGATAGATTGTCTATGATTATTGCTTTAGTACATGTAGTCATCCATTGTCTAAAGTGGTCATAGTGACCTACACCATAACAAACAACATGTGAGAGTTTCATTTTTCCATAGTTAGCATCATTTGTTTTTGTAATCGGGGTGTGCGTGTGTGTAATTGTTTTAATTTTAGTCTTTCTGTTGAGTATGTGTTTGTTATTTCCTTGATGTTGTTAATTCTATTTCTCTGATGTCAAGCAATTTTGACGTGTTCACTGAGTACTTGAGCATTACTTGCATGGTGCCATTTGAGAACTTTCGCCCATACCCTTATTAGATGAGTTCTTTATATTTTTCAAATTTCTCTTATCAGATGTGTACAGTGTTAACTTTTGGTAAGACAGGCTGTTTTTTCTCTGGGAAACACAAGGGAGAGGGTGGTTATTTTGACTCATACCAACCCAAAGAAGGAGAACTATAAGCCCTAGATTTTCTTTCTTTCTATAATAATATTGTATTATGTTTGCAGTAGAAATTTACTCAACAAATTAGCTTCCCATCTGACAATTTCTATACAAACTTTACATATTATTAATGACATATTTCATAATGTGTCGATATCCCCAGTAATGGCAATCGAGTTTGTCCATTTATGGCACTCTGGTGGCACTTTGGGGAATATTGAACTGCTAACTGAAAGGTGGACAGTTCAAACCCACAATCTCAGAAACCTGCATAGGGTCATTGTAAATCAGAATTGATTCAACGCAAAGGTTTGGGTTTGGTTTTGAGTTTAATTTCTCTCTCACCCTTTGTGAGGAATCATTCACCTTATCTCATATAGATTGTTTTTAGGGGAGTGTTGTGCTCCCAGTTACTATTTTTATTAATATCTGCTTGATAACACAAATTTTAATTTTCATGAAATACAATTTATCAATTATTTCTTTACCATAAATTTTTGTTATGTTTAAATTGTATTAATTCTTCATTGATAGTACAAATGCAATGAAACTGATTTGGCATATTGACTTTCTAGCCTAAAACTTAAATATGCATATTCTCTACTTGTTTGATATTGGTATTTTTTTCTACTCTTATTGCACATTCTAGGCTGTATTAGATAACATTGAATGGAAGTGGCACTTAGGGCAAATTATCTCAAACTTTATCAGCTTTAAAGGAAAACATATATTATCTCATTTCTCAAGGCCAGAAATATAGATGCAGCCTACCTGGGTGTATATGGCTTAAGAATTTTCTGTGAATTTTGCCCAAGCCAATTGGTCAGGACTGGATTGTCTCTGAAGTGTCAGATGGAGAGAGTGCAGGTGAATCATTTTGAAGTTCATTCACATCGTTTTATTGAGGCTTAGCTGTTTCACTGCATGGACCTTTTCACAAAGCTACTTTAGGGCATGGCAGATGACTTTTCCCACAGTGAACATTCTAGCAAGAAAAAACAAGAGTCCCAAGCAGAACATCAGTCTTTTTATAACCTGCCACCAAAGGAGCATGAAAGGATCTTTAGTTTGGGTCTTGCTAGCCTAGGAACACTACAGAAGTTGTGTGGATAGGAGCAAATCACCACATTTATTAGTGTTCCACATGATACTTTCCCTCTCTCCAAAATACTGATGGGTTAACAAGGCCTTGGGAAAGGCCTTACAAATAAACCAAAACTTTATTCAGCTTTTATATCAGTCTAGGCAGAGAGGTTGGTCTGTGCAATGTACTAGGACCTAACCTCGCTCCCCAAACAAACAAACAGTAAAAAAGCTGCACCATGTGGCATGTTCTTAGTATGTATTTTCCCCACTAGCTGAGCCCTAAATAACTCACTCTGAGTTAGTGCACCCCATGGCTTCACCTGGGAAGTTTCCTTCTGGTCACAGTGAATTTCTTCATGAAAGCAGTTTCCCTGGAACTTCATTTTTATGTGATGGCTGATTTCAGAGAATAGTAAGTGACTGAAATTTTACCTCCTGTTCAGGAAGAATGCCATGGAAACTGAAGTGATGTTGAACACAGCTTGTAAGGATGGTGCTATGGGAAAACTCAAATGTATGAGCCATTTTTCTCATTTCAAAATAAGTGAAATGTCAATTGGTAAAAACCTTGTTCTGGACATCCATAAACTTCCCAAATGCATGAAAATGTCAACTCATAGTACATTTGGAGTTTGTTCCACCAGGCCAGACTGTTAACCAAACTTCTACTTAGAGGTTCTACACAGATTTCATAACAATATGTGATAAAAGTCTGATTTATGACACACAGGGAACTAGTTTTATCACTATGAAAATGCACCTGGCTCACACAATCATCTCAGTGCACTGGTCTGGGTCAAAAACCAGCATGCCTCTGGAGCATACTATGATAGAGGACAATATTGAGGACACATGGTAGAATATTTCAATTTTTGAAATATTTCAATATTTCAGTTTCCCTGAAATTTATGCACAACGCCTCCTTGAAACAGTTAAACGAAGTGATGAGTCTAGTGATTAAAACACATGCTAACTTGTTCTGTCTTGAATCAAAGAAAATGTAAGACTTTTTAGAAGAAATTGAAGGTGAATATAGTGACTTATTAATAAGTCTGACCTGACCCTGCCCACTCGCTGCCCCCTCCCCCAGACACACAGTGGGATGAACCAAGAAGGGAACATAGCAGATCAGCAATTGGAGCAAAGCCAAGCCACAAAGCCCCTGAGGAGTCAAATAGACTCCAGACTATGAGGGGTAGTTCCTGGACCCCCTGCCCCCCAGAACCGGTGGGAGAGAGCAGACAGACCTGGAATTATGTATGCTTCTTCACTCCCACCTCCCTTTTTATTCAATCTTTGTTTTCTTTTTGTTTTGTCTCCATTATTGTTGTTTTGTGTATATATATATATATATATATATATATATATATATATATATCAGATAGGTATGGGAGCAAGTCCAAGGGGGAAAAGAATAAGACCAACAGTTTCAGAGGGACTTGGGGGGAGGGGGGTGGAGAAAAGGAGCAGGGAGTAAACAGCACCATAAACAAGGGAGTAAATGGAGAATTAAAAGCAGCAATAAAGAAGGTGTGGAGATCCCAGTGGTGTTGGAACATCAGCAATCTAGCTCCAAGGACTTACTAGAAGCAGAAAGACAAGCGTGATGGTGGGACAGGAGGAAGGGAAAAGGAAACAGAGGAAAGGTCCAGAACAGTGGTTGGCAGCCTATGACCTGTGGGTCACCTGGTGACCCACTGGGAAAATTTTAGTGACCCCCTAAACAATTTTTATTACAACTATGGGTAGATATTCTTGTCAATGAATTAAAGTAGATGCTTTCAATTTACCGCGATGATCAGTGGTAGAGGGCGATAGCTTGGCCCCTGGTGCTTTAGATTTGGTGAAACAGCCGTCGGCAGTAGGCTGTCGGTGGCTGACTTCTTGGAGATGAGCTGAACAAATGAAAAGCAATATGCGCAGTTTGACTTGAATGAGATCTCGTTGGACTTGTCTGGGGATGAAAGTACTGACATAAAGAACATTGCAAGGCTTGCAATAGTTGCTTATTATGGAGCTATTGATTCTCCAGTTATCCATGAAGAGTTGTGTGTACTTTCACCAATGTTAGGTATTACATTTTAAAGAAAGTTCAAGAATTCATTAAATTTGAAAATGGAAATGTTTCTGATTTGAAGAAAAAATTATTTTCTGCCACAACCGATGATGGGGCTCCTGTAATGTTAGGAAAACATGCTGGCTCTGTAAACCTCTTGCAGAAGGAACTTGGAAGACCACTACTTTCATTCCACTGTATAATTCATGAAGAACATTTATGTGCAAAAGCCTCCTCAAAACAGTTAAATGAAGCGATGAGCATAGTGATTAAAATTACTAACACAATTATAGCTCATTCTGCCTTGAATCACAGAAAATTTAAGACATTTTTAAAGGAAATTGAATGTGAACTTAGTGATTTATTAATGCGTGCTGAACTTTTCTGGTTAAGCAGAGGAAAGGTTCTAAATCACTTTGTGGACTGCATTGATGCAATTGAAATATTTATGAGTGAAATCGGTGAAAGTTTTCCTCAGCTCAAAGATAAAAATTGGCTTCTTAAATTAAAATTCTCAGCAGATATTACCAAATCATTTCAGTGGTTTAAATTTGCATTTACAGGACAAGGAACAGGCAATTCTGAAACTTTATGAAGACTGGAAAAGTTTTTGTTGTAAGTTCTATTCCAGGGTGATTCAGTGAAACAAACATTTAAATATTTTCCTTTAGTAAAAACTCATAAAGAAATTACAAATGCAGAAGTAGATATGCTTAAAATTTACATAGATGCCATTCAAACTGAATTTGAAACCTGATTTCAGAACTTTAAAACCCATGGTCCTGTGTTCAGTTATATAATAAAACCTGATAAAATGGAGGACAATGTGTTGAACCTGCAATATCTCAATTTCCTTGAAATTGACAATCTGGATATGGAGTTAAGTGACTTCAAAAACTCAGCAATATGGACAGACAGATTCAAGGCATTAAGAAGACAACTTGAAGCCACTGATGAAAATCCCTTGAGCATGGTAGCTACATGTTGGGCATCACTCCCTTCCAAGTTTTCTTTGATCATGAACGTTGGTTTCACTTTACTGTCAGCTTTTGGGTCCAGCTACTCATGTAAACAGGTATTTTCCCAAATGAAATTCATTCTCAATTCATCAAAAAACAGGTTAATTAATGAAAATTCAGAATCATGTGTTCTTTTAAAAACAATGAATTATCACCCAAATATCTCAAACCTTACAGGGATAATGAAACAGCAACAGGGAAACCATTAAAATGATTAACTGTTCTTTTAAAGGGGTTCATTTTATTTACATGGTGTTTACTCTTCTGCTAAAATGTTATGATTTCTTTCAAGTTGTAAATATAGATTTGACGATAATAAATGTATAATTCTATATTTAAGGTATATTAGATTATCCTATCTGTATGTTTTTATTTTCTGTATTCTAAGATAATACATAATCTAAAATAGAAGTGATGTCACAAAAATTTTTGTGAAAAAAATACAACAATGACGTACTTGGAAAAATGTGGCCGACCACTGGTCTAGAAAGAAAAGCTATGGATAGAGGTATAAACAGAGGTTTGCACTTAGGTAAGTTTAATTAAAAAAAAAAGATATTGGCCTTTGTTTTTATATTTATATGACAATACATTGAGGTGTGAGATAGTGGACAGACTTTGAGCCTCTGCTCAAGCCCTCCCTGAAGCAAGAACCCTTTGTTCTAACAACCTGACATTCTGTGATGTTCACCTTCCTGACTCAGTTGCCAAAGAAAAACTGGGTACAAAAGCAAATGTGGTGAAGAAAGTTGAAGGTGTCTAGCTATCAAAAGATATAATAACTAGGGTCTTAAAGCCTTGAAGTGAAACAAATGGACATCTAGCAGAGAAGCAGCAAGCTAACAGGGACGAAGCACACACCTGTGCTTTGAAGCACACAGTCTGTGTGATCATGAGGTGTTGAGAGGATCACATAACAGGCATCAGAAAACCCTAAACAACAACGTAAACATACACTCAGAACATGGGTGGTAGAAGCAGAGACCCCAAATTCATCTGTAGATAATAGGAAATCCCCTCACAGAAGGGTCACAAAGAAGGGATGAGTCAACCATGGCGCAGTACAGCATCAAGGAAACACACAATATTCCTCTGATTCTTTGAAATACACACACACACACACACACACACACACACACACACACACGGCCCCAGTCCTGCCTTTCAGATCTGTCTAGACTGGAGCATGTATGCTGGTACAGATAAGAGCTCATGTCACATGGAACCCAGGTCAGATAAAGCCCTCAGGAACAGAAATGGGAGTCCCTATCCCAGGTGTGTAGGGAGAAGGTGGAGCAAGGAGATAAGGAAGGGGAGACAGATCACAATGATTGACTTACACCCCTCCTCCCAAGGGGATGAACAACAGAAAGATGCATGAAGGGAAATAGTAGTCTGTGTAAGATATGAAAATAGTAATAATTTATGATTTATCAAGGGATCACAAGGATGGGAAGAGGGAGAAGGAAGGAAAAAAGGAGAACTGATAGAAAGTATAATGTTTAGCAAATAATAATGACAGCATATGTACAAATACACAAATTGATGTATGGATCGTTATGAGAGCTATAAAAGCCTCCCAAAAAAGATCTTTAAAATTTTTAAGTAGTTAAAAGGGGAGAAATAACCACCACCACCACCACCCCAAACCCAGAATGCCTCTTTAACCCAAACACCTGACTCATCTGATCTCGCTCCTCACAACTTCTTTTTATTTCCATGAAGGAGGAGGGGCATGAAAGGATAGGGATTTGGCCAAGTAGAAGAGGGGAAGAAAAAAAATGATCAAGGTTCTGTCAGCCTTTCAAACAGATAAGTTTGCAAACTGTTTCCAAAAATGGAACTGCCAGCTTGATAAATATATTAAGTGTAATGGAGAGTACTTTGAAGGTGATACTGTTGTTTTGTTTTAAAAAAAAATTAAATATTTAGCTGTGGGAATAAAAGTCCATTGTGGGGGCGTGGGGGAGAGGGTGAGTGTGGGCACTGCCTCATACTATATTATGACCAAAAACAAAAGTCACACTCCTTTTAAGATCCCCTGATGTCAACAAAGTCTATGTGAGTCTCATATGCCATCCTTATGACCAATCCTGAAAATTTAAGATCACCCCTCATAAAAAAGGATCTGACCTGATATTCTCTAACTACATAGAAAAATACAGCTGGGAAAGGATTCAGAAAATCTCTATCTCTAATTCCTGCACTTTGCCAATGACTAAATTGGGAACCTTAAGTAGCGAAGTAACTTACCCACATCTGCAGACCGCTTTTCTAGTGGAGTGAAAGCAAGAATCACAGGACTCCAAGGCTGGTCTGTTTCCCTACACTGTCATACTGCATGAATAATGCTAACACAACCTCAATTTTATACCCACATTCATCAGAAATTCCTGGGGAGGCTTAAGTACTTTTCAACTACAATGTCTTGAGAATGAAAGCACTCTTAAGATTTTGCAAGGAGTGTCTACAAATATACCAAAAAATGTTACACCAGACTCCCAGCAGGAAACAAACTACCATCTTTTCCTCTCCTGTCCCCTAAAAATAAAAAATAATTTGAAAAAGCATTGCCCTAGATAAAAAAATGGCAGTCTTTGCAAGAAGAATCATACCAGAAATGCTACTGCAGGCATAATGGTTACAGCACTAGAGAGGAGTCCACATTCATTGTTGAGTACCTTGGGACTGACACCAAAGATGCCCATTAATCTAAAATGAACTTCAGCTTAGTTTCAGCTAAATAACTCCCCTGCTAGTACTTTTGCTGCTGCCTAAATGCAGTTAAAGAAAGTTCATTTTTCTCTCGAGGCACTAATATAGGGAAGATATCTTTAATTTAAGAAAGTAGGATAAATCTCTGTATCTGCTTCCTTAACAAGTATGTTGGCAGTTGGGGTGGTGAAAACAGAAAGAGATGTCATCTACATATTGCTTTGGTCTCTAAAGACGAGGCATATTAAATAATTCCTTGCCAAAAAGTCAACATAGGCTCTACCAGCATATGGGATCTCTCAGCAATTCTTGGCAGACCAACTTGCAACATGCATGTCATGTGACTAGGCTGCTCTATCTGTCAATGATTTACTAATCTCAGAGACATTTCAGGAGTCAACTAGAAAAATACACAGAATTCTGCCTGCTTAGTCATGTGAAATTTTATTTCCCCAGTGCTCATTCTTCGTAAACTTAAAATCACTCCTTCGTTAACTATGGAAATTTGCTTAATGGGCAAGAGAATAATTTCATGCCACAAAAAGTCAGCTTTCCGTATTTCCTGTCCCAGAACCAAGGAACAATCTTGACTTTAGTCACCATTCATTTCCTTCACCATTACTTCCACAGAAAGCAACACTAAGGTTGCATTTTGAAGTCATGGGCATTGTAACATTTCATCTTGTTTGTCGAGCTGACTTAATATCATCAGTGATAAGTACGTCCAGAATTCATTAAATTATCATAGGCAGCACCATAGTCTCCCATGTTTCTCATTCTAAACCTATCTCCTAAACCTATCCCCTGATGTGTTGTCATATAATCAATGAAAGTAAATAAATTACACTTTAAAATATTTCTTAGAAGGCAAAAGACATAAGGGAAATTTTCACACAGGATATATACTCCATCGGACTCTGGATCAAAGGGATGCAGGTATTTGTCAAAAACTCGACAGCATATAAATTGTACCTTAAGTTAATTAGAAGATAGATGGAGGAAAAGGCAGAAAACTATTATAGTCTGATGTACATAATTGCTGTCATTCATTAAGGGGAAAATTTTAGGAATTTCACTTACTTTTATTTACTAGTACTTGATAGGAGAGGTTACCTCAAAAACTGTTTATAGAGAGGTTTTTTGGGGGGAGGGGGGGCATCACTGCCTCTGGTGGTCGTGGGCGCTACCCAGTGCTGCTCCTGAGAGCCACTGCTGGATTTGAACCGCCAAGCCCGCAGGCTGCAGTCCCGCACTCAACCACTTACGCCACCAGGGCTCAGCCTATAGAGAATTTTTAATAGGAAGATTTACTTCCTATTTTTCATCTGACTCCTTAATGTATGTGTGCCTCCTTTTATACACATTACAATCCTTTTGAAAATAAGAGGAATATAAGTTGTCATCAAATTGAGTCATAAGCCCTTAAAACCACCAATGGAATTTGCTTCACCTCAGAGTGGTGGTGACTTTCTGAAACACAGCCAGTTCATCAAAACAATAAAGAACAATCTGGGAGAGAGAATTACACCTCTCTTACAAGAGAAAAGATGACAATTTCCATTAGAAACAATTCTCTAGGAAATAAAAGAAAGAAGTAGGAGACAAAAGGTATTTATAGCGGTCTAAAAACAGGCATGTACATATGTAAATATATTTATATATGATATTGGGGAAATAGATTTATGTGCATATATTTATAGGTTTAGGGTTAAAGTAGCAGATGGACAGTGGGTCTCTATTCAAGTAAACCCTCAATGCATGAACACTTTGTTCGATTAAACTGGTATTCCATGATGCTCACCTTCCCCACACAATTGCTGAAGACAAAACAGATTCATAAGCAAATGTGATGAACAAAACTGATGGTGCCCGATTATCAAAAGATATAGCTTCTAGGATCTTAAAGCCTTGAAGATAAACAAGTGGACATCCAGCTGAGAAGCAACAAAGCCCACATCATAGAAACACACCAGCCTGTTGATCACAAGGTATTGATGGGATCAGATATCAAAGAACAAAAGATCATATTATTGTGAATGAGGAGGAGTGAAGATTGGACCCAAAGCCCATCTGTAGACAATAGAACATCCACTTACAGAAGTGTCAGGCATGGGGAGGAGACAAGCCAGTCACAGTGCAGTATAGTACCAACAGCACTGAAGAAACATACAACTTTCCTCTAGTTCTTTAATGCCCTCCCCCCCAGATTATCATGATCCCAATTCTACCTTCCAAATCTGGCTAGATCAGAGGAGGTAGACTAAAATAGATAAGAAATGGAAATACAGGGAATCCAGGGCAGATAAACCCCTCAGAACCAATAATGAGAATGGTGATACCAGGAGGGGAAGGGGAAGATGGGGTAGAAAGGAGAAACTGATCAAGGATCCACATATGATCCCCTCCTTGGGGAACAGACAACAGGAAAGTGGGTGAAGGGAGACATCGGACAGGCTAATACAGGGGTCCTCAAGCTTTTTAAACAGGGTGACAGCTCACCGTCCCTCAGACTGTTGAGTACCAGACTATACTTAAAAAAAAAAAAGCAAACTATGAACCAATTGACTGCGGGCCTAGGATGAGTCAGCTGCTAAGCAGGACAACAGTGGTGGCAAAAACACCTGGTGGGTTAGATAAATACCCTCAGCAGGCCGTAGTTTGAGGACCCCTGGGTAAGACATAACAAAATACTGTCTTTGTTGGACATAAGACAGACTTTTACCCAAAGAAAGTGGGTAGAGGAGGGGATGAGGGTGTGTGTGTCTTATACTCTGAAGTTGTGGAAACTCAGAACATTTGTTTATGATCCATGTGCCTGCCTACTGTCCGCTGCTATTTGCATGCTGTGGATTGCTGTGTGTTCAGGAAAGTCACGCCTGCTGGAGTCTCCGTGTCAGTCAGGTCACGTGACTGGCACAGTGCATGCCTCCCTTCATTTGTTAATGAAAGCGATGATGGTTCTTAGCACTACTGTTGAGTTTATGCTGTTAAATATTATAATATTTTGCTTTATTTTAATAAATATTTTAGTATACTGGTGCTGGTATTTGGTTCAGAATATTTTATTCTTGTTTTTCTGCTCTAAAAACTGGGTGCGTGTTGTGGTCCAAAAATATGGTAATTAATAATATATAAATTATCAAGGGTTCTTGAGAGAGGGTGGTGGGGATGGAGGGGAAAACTAGGAGCTGATACTAAGGACTAAAATAGAAAATGTTTTGAGAATGATGATGCCAACAAATATGCTTGACACAATGGATAGATGGATGGATTGTGATAAGAGATGTACGAGCTCCCAATAAAATAGTTTTTATAAAAGAATAAAAAAGGAACAGCTTTCTTTTTCTTTCACACTAGGGATTTAAGAGTACTCTTTTCTTTGTAATTCTGTTACCACTAAGTTAAAAAGAGACCAGAGATTCTTAGATGTGATTTAAAAGTAAAACCCTGTAGCTATCTTTCAGGAATGGAAAATGTTTTTAAAATAGTAGGTGCTCAATAAGTTTTAGAGGGAGGTCAATATTCTCTCATATCTAATGGTATAAAATAGTAATAATGAGTCAAGTATTAAAGTAAGGGGCAGAACAATGAATAAACATGTCAAACCCTCTTTTTTATGTCTCTATGTGAAAAGTCATACCTTGTAATAAATGATTAATCCTTTTAAGAATAGAATAGAAAACAATGGAAAATCAATTTCATCAGCAGAATGGCTTGGGCCTCTTTCTGTGCTTCACCTTATAGCCCATTATTTCTAGGAAACATTTTCATTCTAAGACCAGAAATTGGTGTATCATTTTGTAGGATAGCTTAGAAGCAAGACAATCTAAGGGCACACTTTGAACTTATGTATCTTATTATTATAAAAAGTTCAGTACAAAAATTATGGTGGTGGATGGAAAACGAGTTGACTGAGAGTAAGAAAAGCTTTTTGAAAGGTGTAGTTGAATAGCCTTCACAAAATTTTGAGGTCTAGATTCATCCTTATAAAATGATAGTGGCAGCAGGGCTTCATGTAAATATTGAGAATGCAATGAATTGGAATTAAGTCAACTGGATTCAAGTCATCGTGCTTTTGTTGGATAATATTAACTCCAGCAGATTTCTTCATTATTAAATTAAGGCACTCTTCTGTACACTGTCCAGGGCTCTGTCTGAGTCTATGCTGCTCTGCAGTGGTCATGTGTGTGATTTTGTTTCTGTGGGGTGCCATCCACTCTCTCTTACTCACAGTGACCCCGTGAATAATGAAACACTCACTGCCTGCTCCAGCACCAGACTCACAATTATTACAACATCGAGCCATTGTGGTAGCCACTGTGGCAACCAATCTCATTGAGAAATTTCCTCTTTTCTGCTGACCCTCTTTATCTGAGGCATGTGATACTCATATCTCATATGTAGTTGTCATTTTTCAATATGAAAGTTAAATTGCAAATGCAAATTTTTATTCGGAAGTGAATTCTTGGTTTTTCTACAATTTTGCCTCAACACACTGCCATTGCATTAACTCCAATACCTTTCAGTTGTTGAGTTTTCCAGGAGTAGAAAAACTTCATCTTTCTCTTGTTGAGTGACTAGTGGTTTCAAACTTCCGACCTTTAGGTTTGCATCCCAACTCAGAACCCACCATACCACCAGAACTCCTCCACTATGCCATCAATATTCTAAATACACAGTGATTCCACCTTAACTTCTCAAAGAATACTCGTATTTAGACCAAAAAGAGAAAATTTTTGTCAAATAGGAAAGCAGGCTGCTTGATGGAGAGTAAAACTGGAGTTAGTTTGAACTGAGTGTTCAAGGGTGGCCTCTTTGATATGATATGAAGTGCGACTAAATGAGTAGATAAAATCAAACGTCTGAATATGGAATAAGAAAATGTAAAGTCCATAGAAGATACAAACTTGGTTTTTTCAAGAAACGAGTGGTGAAACAATAGTACTGAATACTATCTACTCTCACATCATTCCTATAATTGCTGTTATACTTTAGCCCACTGTTATAACCTTGAATTGGCCAAACATAATGTCCTTAACAGAGATTTTTTCTAACAACAAATCCAGAGGATGTGCAAGGAAATCTTGCCATGTTGAATACTGAAGTGCATTTTCCTGGTCTATTTAGTTCTACAAGAGTTTTATTTAGCCTTCTGGAAATTCATGGCATAGTAAATATCCTTTTCCAACAGCTTTGCTTATTGAAAACCAGGAAGTGACATAATGTGGGCAAATATGCAGTGCTAAGGAGACTTGGTGGCACAGAAATTAAAGCACTCAATAGGTTAATGCTATGAACCCGCCCGTCACATGGCAGGAGGAGTAGGTAGCAGTTTATTTTTAAATGAAAGTTTATAATGCTGGAAATTCTAAAGGGATATTCTATGGTGTCTTATAAATTAGCTATGAGTTGGAATTACCACAAAAGCAATGGTTTGGAGGCAAATAGTATGAAATAGGATTGCTATAAGAAGATAGGGGCTGAGCCAATCAAAATCACCCAGACCCCAGGAAGGAATTTGGATTGTATTTGAAATATATTGTAAAATGCTGGAATGTTTTAAGCTTCACGTACATCATATGTTTTTAAACAGTCTTGACTACTTTGTGGAAAATGATTTCTGAAGGACTGAGGATAGAAGCAGGAAGACTCATCTGGAAACAACTGCTACAGTCCCAGTCAGCTACTTTGGGGACCTGATTGGGGCAGTAGGGTTGTCAAATTCTCTGTGAGCTAAAGAAAGAACTTTGATTATGAATTTGATATTTGAGGACTTTATAGAGCAATGTTTTGTTATCAAAGATATAGTAGTATGCAGTCATCAAGTCTTTGAATGAGGTGATATTTAATTAAGAGGTATGTACCTCAAGACCCCTGTTAATCTTTTGCTTCTATAAAACCTATGCTTTAATGAAACCCTTCTGAAATGTATTCTACTGGAACATTTGTCTAATATCTAGAATTATTTGTCTTTTTCTTGAAAACTTAAAGGATATGAATCTTTCTCTGGCTTTCTTCCTTTACTTTAAGAAACAAAATACCTCGAACTCTCATAAATCAACACTTCTATTTTGACTCAAATTTGTGATCTGTTCTTTCTCTCACATTCTATGAAATTTAGATTTTTTTCAATTTGAATACAAATACCATACAATCCAGAAATTCCTCTCAGAATATACCCCAAAGGAATAAAGAAAAAAAACATATGTATACCCATGTCTATCATAGCTCTGTCCACAAGAGCAAAAAGATAAGAAACAACCAAAATGCCTGTCTGTAGAATGGATAGATAAACTTTGGTAAGTACATATGCAATGGATTAGTATGCACCCTTATAGAACAACGATGAAACTTTCAAACACAGTGTGACACATACACATTTGGGAAGCATTGTGCTCAACAAAGTTATGGGTGTTAATGCCATCCAGTAGGTTAAACTCGGAGCGACTTTGTGTATGACTGAATGCAATACTGTCGGGCCCTTTTGATGCTCGCGCCCAGGAGTCGGCAAACTCTTGAGAACGAAGAGTCCACCCTATCCTTCCTAACATCTTTAATATCACTCAAGAGTCTTAAATATGTCTTTTCCAAACAAATGAAACCACCGCAATCTGAAAGAATTACCTTCAAAGGTTTTCAATGTTACTTCAGAGCCGCACTCTCACACTGAAAGAGCCGCGGGTGGCTCCTGACCTGCAGTGTGATGACCCTTGCCCTAGCCCACTGTCGCAGCCACTGTGCAGATTTATCTTAGCGAGTTCCTTCTGCTCTCCCTCGCCCTCTATTTTACTCATCATGATGTCTTTATCCAGGGTTGGATCTCTCCTGGCAACATGCCCAATGTCTGTAAAACGAAGATCATCATCCTTGCCTCCAAAGAGCATGCTAGCCATATTTCTTTTTGTCCTTTTACCAACGCATGGTATGTTCAATATTCTTTGTCAGTACCACAATTCAAATGTACTGAGTGTTCCACAGTCTTCCTTTCCACAGTCTAACATTCCCATGCATAGGGAGCCATGGAAAATACCATGGTTGGAGTCAGGCACACCTTAATCTTCAAAGTAATATCATTGCTTTTCAAGTCTCTAAGGAAGTCCAGTGCAGCAGATTGACCCACTCAAACATTTCTTTTTATCTTTTGACTGATACTTACAAGAGTCTTGATGGGTATCCAAGCAACACAAATCCTTGACAACCTCAAATTTTTCACCATTTATCATGATATTATTTATTTGTTGTAGGAATTTTTTTTTCACTGCAATGAATAGTAATCCACACAGAAAGCTTTAATCCTTGATCTTCATCAGCAAGTGCTTCAAGTCTTCCTCATTTGCAGCAAGCAAATTTGTGTCATCTGCAGCAAACAAAATTAGCCAATTCCACTAGAGCATATACTGTAGGAGACTGCTCTTATAAAAGAAAAAATATCAAGAAAAATTATTTTCAACCAAAAGAAGTGAATTTTGGTGACTACAGGAAGGCTGGCAGAAGAATAAAAAGAAGGAAGGGAGGAAGGAAGGAAGGAAAATGATAGATGATAGGTAATAAATAGATATAGATAGAACTATATTAAGATACACACATGGGCAGAGAGACACAGCACACATAATAAGAAGAAAAGAGATAGAAAGCGACAGATATTAGCATAAATTGATATTGTTCTAGTGAAAAAAGACCAACAGAAACAAATTTGTGTTTTGGAAAACATCTACAAAGTTCCTCCCAATAAGTTGGGAGGAAAACGCCATGTCTGGATTGAATTGTGTACCCTCAAATTATGTGTCATCTAGGCTAGCCCATGGTTGCCAATATTGAACAGTTTTCCTCCATGCTGTGATCTGATTTAGTTAGCCTTCATTTTGTAATATGTGTTGTAAATGCTACCATATATATGATATTGAGACAAGATAGGATGACCTTTAAAGAGGCTAGTGACTCACGTCTGACCCTCCTGACTCTTATGCAGATACTCTAGTCCAGTGGTTCTCAAGCCCCCTAAGGCTGAGACCCTTTAATGCCATTCCTCATCTTGTGCTGACTCCCCAATCATAACATTATTATCATTGTTACTTCATAATAGTCATTTTGCTACTGTTATGAATCAGGTGACACCCAAAGGGGTCACAACCCACAAGTTGAGAACTGCTGCTCTAGTTCCACCTTTACTAGGGTCCTACCCTTTATCTTACAAAAGATAAAAGGAGAGAGAAATGAACAAAAAGAAGACAAACCTACTGAGAAGGAAGAGCTAGGTGCAATGACTGTCCTTGTGCTCAGGAAAGGTACATGCCAAGCTACATGAAGATCACCCAGGAACAGAAACCAGAAGATTCAAGGACTAAACTTTGACTCCTTAGTTGTAAAGGAATAGATTTCTCTTTGTTAAAACTGTCCACTTGTGGTATTTTTGTTATAGCAGTAAAGTATAACTAAGTTAGAATTTGGCACCAGAAGAGTGAAATGTTGCTCAGATACCCAAATTAGAGACCCAAAATATAGTATTAATTGTTTTAAATGGATAATGAGTAAAGAAAAGACTGAGAGAGTTTTAAGGTGACCAGCCTCCATTCCTTTGAAGCAACTGTTGGTAGAATCAAGGACATCAGAGGCGTTTCTGAGGAGGCTGCACTAAGAAATGCAGAGAGTTCTAGGGAACACCTGTCATTTCAAAGAATGTGTATGATGTAACCAGAGCATATTTCTAACAATGTAGATGCCTCTAATGAGGTTTTAGAAATGAACATATGATTAGATCCCACTTTATGGGCATAAATATATTCCACTTCCTTAAGTGTCTTAAAATGTGTTCCATGGAACAATACCAAAATGTTGCCATCACTTATTTCTTGAAAATAATCTTAAACCAAGAACAATGGAGGAAGTATGATATTTTCTACTCAACTTAAAAAGAAGGTGTCTGAATTAGGTTCAGTTATTTGGTAGAAGGTAGAGCTTGTTAAGACAAACTTGGATAACTGACTGATGAGATTTCTAAGCAAGATCTTAAAGAGGTCTCATTCAAAATAAAGTGAGTAGTTTCTCTAAAATGTGAGTAAAATGTGAGAGGCAGGAGATGATCTTAAACATAAAATATACAAATTAAAAACTATATTAAAGATTAGAAAAATTGATCGCACAATTTATCATATATACTCATGTATATGCTGAGTGTTGCAACACATTTTTATGCAGTTCTTGTGATAAAATTAGGGGCATTGGCTGATATTTCGATCAGCTACTACTCAAATATATATGGTAAGGACTCATATTCTAATATTTCCACCAAGGACACAGAGACACACAATTTGTTAAAAGATTAGACTTGTGATTGATGAATCTGACCAAGCACCACAGCAGAACACCCATCAGCTTAGATTGAAGGAAACACAAAGAACAAAAGAAGCTTCATTAAAAAAGCATCTATTAGTTAAAGTGATAGAACCAGCAAATGTTCGAAGAACAGGAGTTATTGGCACATACCATCATTCATGACTTAAGTGTATGTATGAAAACGTAACCATCTGGTCACTAACAAACTATATCCTCTAAATTGCTATAGTTGGACGACGTTTTTGAAGGGGAAAAAAAAACCCAGAACCTGGCAATATTCAACATTGATTAATGGGACATACCAACTTTCAAAAGTCATTTAAGCTGCAGGCATCCAGAATTTGCTGCTACAGGAATAAATCTGATCTGCCACTTGGTTGGCCTCAGGAAAAGCATCATAATAACTGACAAAGACAATTTTTCTAGCTCAGCTTGAACCAAGAGTATGGTGCTGAGACCACACTTGTGTTAGTCCAGGTAAACTAGAGGAACAAATTTCATAGACACACATATGGATATAAGGAAAAGGTTTATATACAAGAGGAACAGGACACTGAACCCAGTCCAGTTCAAAGTCATAAGTCTGATATTAACCCATATGCCCGAAATCAGTCTATAAAGTCTCCTTCCGACTCACAAAGTCATAGGTCAGTGGGTGCAGAATTCCAGTGCTGGCAGGGCTCTTTGCATGGCTCCTCACTTCCAGGGCTCAGGGTCCATCAACAGCAGAAGCAACTCATTGCTGACAGAGGTCTGCATGTGGCCACCCCAGCTTCAGAGGTCTGGTTCCATCAGGCAATGCCATGTGGTCTCTCCACCAGCTCCTTCAGCTTCTCAGACGCTGCCATCTTGTCTTGTCTGTGATTCATTGTCTCTGAGACTAACCCCCAACAACTGGGGAACATAGCCTCTCATCTTCATGAGGGAAATATTGTGAGATTTCGTAGAAGTCTCAGGAGAAAGCCATGCCCACACAGAGGCCTCATTGGCTACTCAATGGCTATCTCCCGATTAACAGGCTAGACACCACCTCTACATCTCAATCATAAAATTAACATAAGCACATGACTGCCACACCACTTTATAGGCATAAATAGATTCGACTGTCCCGAGTGTCTTAAATCTTCCTTCCAGAGAACTGTCACAATATATTGGCTTATTTCATTTCTTTAAGAACCTCTTAACCCAGGAATTTTGATAGACAGAAATCTGTGTAAGATTTGAAAGATTAATCTGACCCCTGCAATGGTACTCTTGTGTTGTGTGTGCATTTTTTAGGAGGTAAGGCCCACTTTTTCAGGCACAAAGCTAATGTGGCTTCAAAAGTTTAGAAATAGTTGTCCAAATCAACTGAATTAGTATTTTCCTTCTTTCTTCTTCTTCTTGAAACTTCAGAGTTTAAAAGCAGATCTGAACAAGTGAAGGAAGGCAAAGTTCACTCAACTACTAATCGTGACAGATAATCTTCAAAAGTGCAAATGAAAACTTCCCAGCATCTGTTAGCGGACACAGGCTATTGTTGCTGGATGACGTTGAGCAGTATGCAGTGACCTTATGGATGTACAACCAAATGAGAAGCCGCCTGGTCCTCAGCCATCCTCACAGTTGTCTTTTGTTTGAGCCCGTTTCTTCAGACACTCCATCAATCCATCTTAGTTCTTCATTTTTTTCCTCACTTCTCAACTTGATCAAGCATGAAGTCCTTTTCCAGGATGTGGTCTCTCCCTATAATAATGTCCAAAGCATGTGAGGCAGAGTCTGGCCGTCCTGGCTTCTAAGGAACATTCTAGCTGTGCTGCTCCACTCTTCCGTAATTCCAGAGTCTACTCAACATTCTTTATCAGTATCATTTATCCAAAGAAATCAGATCTCTTCTGGCCGACTTTATTCATTATCACATATATTTGAGGCAATTTAAAACACCACCGCTTGAACCAGGGGCTCCTATGTCGGCAAAACAATGGCTTTGCTTTTGATCACTTTAAAGTGGTCTTGTGCTACAGATTTGCACAATGCAGTGCATTGTTAGATATCCCCCTTCCTGCTTTCATGGGCATTATTGTGGGTTCAAGTACAATGAAATCCTTGGCAAGTTCAGTGTCTCTCCAATATTCAATATTGCCTATTTTTGTTTTCTCTGTGTTGAAGTAAAATCCATACCAAAGGCTGTCATCTTTGATCTTCCTCAATAAGTGGTTCAAATCCTCCTCACTCTCAATACAAGATGGTAAGGAAAGTAAAATACTAGAAATACCAAAACTAGAGCATAATTAAAGAGAATTTTGATCCCATTTGTGTAAGGTGACCAACATCATGGAAGAATAGCTATACAAATTGTCAAATAAGAAAACATCCACACTAAAATGGATATTTCTTAAAGGGTCCAGAAACTCAAGCCAAATCCACTGTCAGCAAATTGATTCTAAATCATAGCAACCCCATGGAGGGCTTCCGAGGTTATAAATATTATCAGAAAAGATAGCCTCATCACTCTTCCAATGAGTAGATGCTGAGTTTGAACCATCAATCTTGGGCTTCGCACTCCAAGGTAGGGAGTTGCAAATCTTAATTTATATCAAATGATATCAAATCAAAGTCAAGATGTAAATTCATCGAAGAAAGCAAGCTTTCATGGGACAAACGTTAGAGCTCTTTTTTAATTCCAGGAGTTCAAAATTATGGAGAGCTATCACGTTAATGGGAGTCAACCATTTTTACTGACTTAAAGATCGGCAGTGCAAATTCATCAGTTGCTTACAGTAAGAAAGATGAGACTTTCTGCTTCTGTAAGTATCTACAGACTCAGAAACCCAAAAGGAGCAGTTCTACATTTCCCTGCAGGGTTACTATGAATTGCCATCAGCTTGATGGCCATGGACCCATTTTAATCTAATCTCTCCTGACGGTAGTCTCATCATCAGACAAAAAACCTTGTTTCAGTTTATTGCCTACAAAAACCATTATTTTATATCTAAGATAGTGAAATGGACAACTGTGAAATACTATGTCTATTTCTTTCTAATCTGGATATTGACATCATTCCCACTCACTCAGCCATAAAAGAAAATATGAAAAAATATGTTAATCATATCTAAAATTTTTTAAATTATCGCTATCAGAACGTTAGCAATTTTTTGAAGGCAGTATTATAAAGGGGGAATATTTTTCATTAAATTGTCTTGAGAATGGTTCATTTAAACAAGGACACACCAGATGGTTGTTTTTGTTTATTTCTACTTTGATTTTGGTACTTGTTTTCTGAATCGATAGAGAAGCACTGAACTCTGAAAAAGTCTATTAATCAGATGGAAATGAATTACGTTCTATGAATAGAACAATAATTATGATTCAACTTCAAAATGCTTTGAGGATATGCTACCTGAGAAGCAAATGCTGGTAAAAATCACCAACAGATAGGTATTTTGATTAGTATCCGATCACCATAATCTCCGGAAACACAAAGCACATTTCCTTGATTCATGAGAATGTTCATGTTTTTAACATGGCAAAAATGAAGGCTTCATATATCAACAAAGTGGCGGGTCTCAGAGCCCGCTCTGAACCTGAGCAGGAAATCGATCACACAAAAGAAAAACAAGCAATTTACAAAATCCATTATCATTATGCTGCATAAAGTGATCAAAATAACTTATGCAGAGTTACCCAGCAGGTTGTACTGCAAATTGCTAGGTGATACATATTCAGCTTACCCTAGGACGCCTCTCTACCCTTATGAGAAGTTGTGATTTATATTAGCTATTAAGAGGTATTAGGAAATCTCCATCTAGGCAGAGTTGCAGCATAGCTAGAGGGCTTCCCTAGACTTTAAGACCGAAGGACTTGTAGTTAAGCCTTTCTCTAAGAGAAGCCCTTTGCGCTTGGCAGCTGTTGGGGTACATTCTGCAATGACCTTCCAAATATTCTGTAGTTCTCATTCATTCCACAGCTTAATGACTAAAGGCTGGCTTTTCTAATCACCCATGGCTTGAAGGCCTGCGGAATTTGCTCTCAATTCCCCTGGTAAATGTGAAGTCTTTGTTGTGGAGTGACAACTAAGGAATCAAGGAGAGGTCAACAAAATCAGAAGAAAACAAAGAGAGACTTTTTGGCCTCTGCAGAACTGCAAATGGTAAAGTGGGAAAAGTCCTGATGTGAATATCTTACGAACCCAGCTGCCATTTTCTTGACCCCAAGGAAATGCTCTTCAGAGAGCTCACTTGTTCTGATATTAAAATATCGTGTCAATCTCACAAAGCTGTGTTTTCTAACTGTTATGAATGCATTCTTATGACTTATATATAGCTCTGGTTCTTGGAATGCAGTTGGGTGACAATAATGTCATTATTGTTCTAATGTATCAAAGAATTCCTTCATGGAAAAAAATGTCATTTGAATAGGCTTATATGACATGCAGAAAAGACCTATAAGCCATACTGAAGCACTCTTTCATCTGGTCTTAATTTTTTTCAAGATCATTAGAAATTTCTCAATGGAAAAAAAATAGACAAGGACACCTTGCATATCGAGACATTGTTCTAAATTTAAGATGTTGAAAGAGTAAGAAAAACCAGGTATAAGATTAGATGATTACTATACAAGATATAGTGGATTTTAAGAGCCAAGAGGGGCCACAGTTACCTATAATCATTGACCGAGACATGTGCCTTCAGTTTCATTTTCTCCCTTGTAAAAAAGCATTAAATTTCTTAAAGATATTACATAATTTTAAAAAGTCATTAAATGTAAAATAATTTAGGATGGATAGAAGAAACTCAAAAACAGAATAAACAGTCATCACTTGTCCATACTTACTCCTGGAAAAAGTTGTATTTTCTAACATTTGTTTTACCATTCTCTCTTGCTACAATAGCTAGCTCAGTAAATAGGTAGATAAGCAGGCAGATTATTTTTTCTTAACTATTTGAAAATCCATTTTATATTACTTAAAATATAAAATTTCATATTTTATATAAAATTTAAATCTCTGAAAATTTAAATCTCTGCCTCTTAAATCTCTGAACACCCCAGTGTGAATTTTCTAATGACAACATTCTCTTACAAAATCACTATATAATTCTTTAAAGCAAAAAATTGGCACTATTATATTATTACATCTATAGACCCTATCCAAAATTCACACATTTTCTCATAAATGTCTGTTATAGCAAAATAAATAGTAATCATCATTCTATAGGGCCTCTTCCATGAAGTTCCAGAAGAATGAAGAGATTTATCTTGTCAAAAGTTTACTCAGAATGCTCCTTAAAAATAAGGATGGCAAGACTCCATCTCCTGACTGTGGACATGTTATCTGGGCACACTAGGCCCTGGAGGTGGCGATCATGCTAGGTAAAATAGAAGGTTAGTGACAATGAAGAAGACCTTCAACAAGATAAACTGACACAGTGGCTGCAAAAATGGTCTCAAACATGGCAGTGATGGTGAGAATGGTACTGGACAGGGCAGTATTTTGTTCGGTTATAAAAAGGGTTACTAGGGTAACAACCAACTGAGCACCTAACAACATGATCCAAACTGAGATCACACATTACATTATTAATTCTATTTTGTCTTTCTAAATCTAAAACAGTTCCTTAGCTGTGCTTACCATCCCTACCCTCCATTGGGTGTGGCTGATGTTTGCCCATGACTAGATTCAACTTTGCATTTGGAAGAGCAGTGTTTCCTGCTTTTGGAACATTGAAGTCCCCAGATCTTTGTGACAGGATACTCTTTTGCATTTTCTCCTAGGCGGTTCTCTCCCAATCTTCTCCATTAGATTTATAAATGTCAGACACACTTGCTTCTGTCTGTTCCCCTCTACTCTCTAAGTTATAATATTCAATCCATGGAAATGGGGAAATATTCATACTATGCTCTCATCTCCAGAGCCTCTAGATTCGTACCTCAAACCCCCAACTCACAACTTTTCTTTTTTGAATTTCAAATAAGCATTGCAAATTTCAACATGGCTGAAACCAAACTATTACCTGTTCCCATCTACCCTCTCTCAGAGACTTTTTTTTGGGGGGGGGGGGGCAGACATCACAGCCCTCTGGTGGGAGTGGAAGGCCCAGCCTTGCTCCTGGAGAGCTGCTGCTGGATTTGAACTGTCACTCCCACACTCAACCACTATACCACCGGGGCTCAGCCCTTCTCAGAGACTTTTGAGTTGGGGCATGAATAATAATAAGAGGAGGACTCGAGGCAAAAATAGGGTATTGGATCAGATAGAGAGACAGTATAAGCACAAGGAACCCCAATCCTATCAATTAACCTTCATGAGATTGTGAGATTGATGTAACAGAACACTTGACCGTAATTGTTAAAAAGAAAAATTACTATGTGATATAATCCGTCTTTCTGTGGGAGACACAACACTACAGTTGAAATCTTAGGAAATCTTGATTTATAAAATATTACATTGCAGCAACAATTGGACTAAGCTTAGCAGGTTAGTTTTCCATATATCTACCTCTATATCATCTATATCTCATATTGTTTTAAAATGAACATAATTCATATTAAATTGTAAAATGTAAACATAACTTGCAATTATTGAGATTGAACAGAGGAATGCAATGCAGGCAAGCAGCGGGCAGCCCTTCAAATAACCATGTAGTGTCAGCATCCTGTATTAGCTTTTTTCTATGTGCATACACTTAGTGATCATGTTATGGCTAATAGTGGCCTGTATCATACAAATTTTGTTTCTGAATTAATGGATTTCATTATACATCATTTATCTTTAGGGAACACCAACAGGAGAAGCAATACATGTAATTAACTTCTGCTCCAGTGCTTTCCCTGATGAGGAGACTGCTGTCTCACAAAGCACCTCATTTTGTTTTTTAAAATAGCACTCACTATTATTCATGGTTTCTGTTTCCATCAAGCCCTCCCATCACACCATTTTCCCTGTGGACTGCTGGTTCGTATCTCTATAGTCACACAGTAGTCTTGACTTTTTTCACACGGTTATAAACATTTTCATGGTTTGTTTATTCATTTGCTTCATCCATCGTGGTCCAGTACATTTTGAATAAAAATTACAGTAACAGAGATGATCCTGCTGTTTGCTGGACTGTCGAGGGCAATGAAACTCATCTTCTGCCTCTAAGTCTTCTCTTGGCCCCCTCATTTCATGAAGGCAATTGCCTAGACCATGTTCATCAGTTGGAGTATTTATTTGTGCAGATTTGGTTACCCCTGACTGCAATTCAAGTCTTACCTAAAGTCAGTGGGTTGACTCCAAACTTTCACTTGGTCTCATTATTTAGATTCCAAACCCTATCCCACCAAAGAGCTTTGGGTTCAAACTGTTGAGTCCATGCATGATTCAGAGAATTCCTCCAGTGAGGTTTATGATATCCCATGAAGAAAGAGTTGAATCATCGAACCTAATAGTCAAAAATTCTAATGTGAACATTTAACTTAGCTTTTCAGTGTGATTGTATTCGGGAATGTAGTAGGGTACCAAAGAAGAAGAAATTCTGTAACCATCCATAATAAGTTCAAGTTTAAATCTTTTAATAAAGATCATTAATACTCATTCTCACTTCTACTACACTTTCCATTCCCCTCATACCCTTTTTCTTTCCTCACAGCCAAACACCAGGCTACAAGTTAACATACAAAAAGAAGGTTGAAATGGGTCAAATCAATGAGACAGAGAGTTCCATTCTATTTCCTATTCCAACATCAAGTTGAGAGGCATCTAACTTGTACTAAATTCATGGCAATAAGGAAAAAATAGAAATTTTACCTTACAAAGATATAGTTAAAGGGCTGTCATCTCTGGGAACTGTGCCAGGTTATTTGAGAGAGCAGTTTCTGGGCTAGCACATGTTTGGAAATGTTCTCCATCAAACACTCCCTCCCCTGTCAGATTACAGGAGAGACTGCTATTGATATAACACGGCCTCAATTGAGGGCGCTGAGACCATGGAGCAGAGCTAATGGCTGACGGGCAACCCACTCCTCCGTGTGCGCAAATGAAATTCTCTCCCCTAGTCTTTGACTTTCAGGCAAATTACCTCTCAGCAGCAGCAGAAAAAAGTACCCATCAAAACCAATTCAATTTTTTAAATTGCAACCATTTAAGTTTATAGAAGCATATTACAGCTATTCATTCGTC